>JAECUM010002308.1:0-146044 GCA_016617855.1 Megalonaias nervosa
TTTCCATCATTTTAAAAGGGCCATGACTTTCATTGAAAGGACACCAAAACAAAAGTCTGTGTGTCTACTCACTTAAAGTGTGCTTTTACCCAACAAACGTGCGCAAAAATGAAACGGTTGTCATATTTCAAGTGGCAAGTGATTGTAGGTTTGTATGTATGTATTTATGTACTTTTTTTTTTTTTAAAGCCTGGGGTATTTCCAGAACCCCCAACCCACTCACCCCTCTCCGGCCCTGGATAAGGTCCTAAACATGATGATTTCATGAATGATAACGAAGGTTTTCATCACATCACAATATTGGAGATCAGCTGAAAATACTCAGATGTAAAAACTTGTGTGTATTACATACTCGTACGCGTTTGCTCTTATCCGTATTTATTTTGCAAATGGAAGTTTCCGTCTTAGATACATAACCAGTTCGTTTAGTTTACTATTCAACACAAGAACTCTTCATAAAGGAGATTACTCAAATTGGGCGGTTTGATTCATATCAATTGTGTTTATAACGGCATGTCAACGTACTAAGCTCAATTAACTTGGACAATACGCCGACAAAATGCACTTTCTCCACTAATAGAATACAGCGTTCTTTCATTTTCGAAAATGGATGACAGCGATGATGAGATCTGGGAATATAAAAGTTTGACAAAGAAGCACAAGACCGACGAGAAAGCACCATCACCAATTACAAGTCAAAATGAAAAGTTAAAAAGTGCTACAAAATCAAAGTTTACCAACAGAAACAGGGCAATCCGAGGATATACGCAGCATAGTACCGGAATTGAGTCTTCTCAATTTATTAACAAAGAATGTCGATCAACTGTATACATAAGGACATCGAATAGTCCAAATGAACTGACAGTAAATTACCAGGATGTCCCATTCCCCATCAGTGTAGACTCCGACAGTCATAGCGCTAATGACACAGATAATTTCAGTCAGCCTGAAGGTTCAGAAAATTTCTGTCCCATCTGCCAAATTCCATTTTCACTACTTCGAACACTTTCTTCGAGTTCCCATGTTATTAGATGCCTTGAAGAGTCCTCTCTCCCCACAAATGGTATTTTATATATACCTTCATGTGTTTAGCTGAACTAACATACGGGGAATATCAGAATCCCCATCACTGTATTTTATTACATACCCATTTAATCTTGGATAGTTGAACTGGCATTTATAAATACAGTAGTCCTAGAACATAAGACATATCACATATTTTTGTTTTGATGCTACATCTTACTGCCGAAATAATGGCCTTGTGGTATTTAGAGAGATGAAACAAAAGTTTATATATGCAGTTAAATCTTCCTTCTTTCATAATTATTCTAGTACATATTTGCAGATGTGCCTACTTGCAAGTGTTTGGGTTTTTTTTCATCAGAGAGAAAAATTTGCATGAATATACATTATGTACTTTTATGTGGTAGAGGGCCTCAAGGGAGATTAGTTGTAGCTAACTGAGTTACCCTCTCCAAATAAAGACATCACTGTATTATTATTATTATTATTATTTATTATGTGAGCAGAAAATAGTTGCAGTGCATTTTTCAATATAAATACTGTATCCCACATATGGAAGTGGGAAAGCAGTTCAACAAATATCACATTACATGTGTTGAGATAAGTTGCAGTATTTCAGATATGAAGACTCTACAGAACCTCACTTCATTGAACTAGCATTAAAAACCTCTATTTTGGACAGTCGTTGACAAAAATAAGAACGTGTGCACATACAGTAAGATTGATAAAGAGACAAGATATGTATATTTGGAAAGACAAGATAGATTCTGTAAACTATGTCCTGACTGGATGAATTAGACTTTCCAATAGCATGTCCATTATACAGTAGGAAAAGGTAGATTTTTGAACAGCAATTTCATATACAACTTATATCTCTAGAGGTTTTAAACATCTAACTTTTAATAATCTAAAATACCTGTAAAAATGTATTTTATCATAGATTGTCCAGGTAATATAGATCACTGTATCTGAGGGAACTTGAACCCAAGATGCATGACTGCAGGGGGTGATCGGAGGGAAGTGTATGTAATGTATGTAGTAAGAAAGCTACATACTCCAAAGCATTTAATATCTTCGTTTAAAAGTACATTAATTATTTAAAGGTTCTTCCTGTCTTAAGAATAGACTTACTTCAACTGAATATACATTAATAGTTTTCTTATTCTTGACGTGAGCGTGATATGCAGGCAGGTATTGTTGTCATGCACATTGCAAAACCATTAAAAACGTAATTTAAATTTTGGTACAGACATAATTTTCTTTCCATTTGCTAGATTTTCCCACTGCTGCTGAATAATCTCCTTATTGGTTACAACGTTGTTTATTTGAGTCTTTTAAGCATAAAATTATTTTATTTGAGTCTTTTCTACATAAAAGCCCCCCTCCCCACACGTTGGTGAGTAGAATAACGGACATTCTTAATACATCTCTGTTTATGTGATGACATGTTAATGTTTGGTAATGATTTATTCGGATGTTGTTAACTGTATGCGATTTAATTAATTGCAGAAGAAACTTTTGTAGAGTGGACGAAATGCCGCCTTCGTAAGGAAGCGATAGACGTATTGTCACATGATTTTTAGGTCCTTGTCTGGTACCCTGTTTTGTTCAAGGTTAATTTCTCTGCGTGTGTTAATCCACAAAATCTATATTTAGCCTATGCTGACCATGTTATTATGATCTTGACAATTACATCTGGTTGTAATCATCAAAGAGAAAAACTCGACAGATGTGTGAAGCCCAAAACTCTATCACAACACTGATGGGCAAATTTCCTGTACATGTCGGCTTTTATAGAAAATGGTATAATATTAATCTTAGTGTTACATGTACATTAGTCAACACTTCTTTCAGTAACGGAAACCTGACATCAGGAGACAGATATCAACAGTAGAGATAACCTGATTATTTACCTTATGATTTGAATTAATAATTGGTTCTGGACACATTTGAAATAAAATGTGGCCGCTTGTGAGGGGAACATTTTACATTTTTGTACTAATATGCTGGCTGCTGGTGGCGTTAGAGGGGTGGCCATTCTTGAGGGGTACTTTTGAATACAAACTCATCAGTGCCAAGGGATTCTGGCCGTAAGAAGCAGGTGGCCGCTGGTCCGGGGGGGGGGGGCCGTTCAACACGGGGACCACTGCAGATAGATCCCAAATGATGTCATCAGCAGCCATATTTGTGGTATGCGGGCAGATTTACTGTTGATTTTATATGGTGCTTGGAAGTTGAAATAAATTCATTGAATCTCAAATAACTGTTACAAAATGTACATGTAAATAGAATGCAAATCATGCTTTCTGTTAGTATCTATTTTTGGAATTTACAAGTTGATTTGGCTTCAATGTGCCTTGTTCAAAATGGCCAGTTTTTGTAGTCGCATATAAGAGAAACTGCCAGGTTGCCCATTGTCCTGGTAAAATGGGCAGAGTATCTGCTAGTGACCTTCTTGTGAAGCAACTATTCTAGGATGAGCGTATGTGTGTGCGTGTTGGGGTTTGACAGACCACTATGTCCACATGTACATCAAGGTGGGTTGGAGCTTTTGGCCAGGCAGAGAAGTATTGAGATGTGCTTGTGAAAGCTGCTGTTAACTCATTGATTTTCATCTTTATGCTGGTATTTCAAAGTAGTTTCATATTATATGGAATGGATTCAGGGTTTGGAGCACACATATAATTATATATGTTAGATCTTGACACAAAATTTTTAACAAAATGTTCTGTTTTTCAAAACATCTGTGCTTATTGCAACTGACATGATGTATACCATTTATTCACATGTTATTGTACATCCACATGTTATTGTACATAACTTGGCCATAAAATAGTTCATGAATAGCAATTTTGGGAAATTTGGAAAATTCCACGTTTAATTTTATTTTCAAATGAGTTGCTCAAAAGGTTCAAATAAAAATTACACAAATGCATTTTTTCATCTGTTTTAAATAGTGATAAAGTGGTGTGAGGTCTCTCTAGGATTTTAAAACTAGGAGTCCAGGACTCCTATTTTGGTAAAACCAGGAGTCCCACCAGCAAAAGCTGCAGTCCCCTCCCATAAGCATATTGGGCATACCTGAAGTGGCTGAATCTCCAGATGAGAAGAACCAGTGGTTGTCATTGAGTTTAATTTTCCAAATTCTTTACACCACTGACATACAGCTCTTGTTTGTACATGTCATGTTTGCTAAGCCCTGGCTATAAAGTGATGTATAAGCTATAATCTACCTGTCTTGGGAATATTACCGAAGCCATGTGTTTGATGTCTAAAGATTGCTGCGGGCTAGTGTTGAACTCTTATGCAATGTTACATGACCAGCCAGAGACCATAATCTTGAATTGGCAAAAGGTGATAGATCACACCACTTCACACTTATGTGTTAAGGTTAGTCTAAGATCAAAAGGAAAGTCCATGGGTTGAACGGGGTATGTTCTTTTCCATCCCCACGTTGACAGACAGTGAGAGGGACATTGTCCACTAAGTTTAATTGGATCTGTCCACAGCGATATCCAATAAAAAAAATTGAGATAGAGTATGTGATTACAGTTTGATGCAAATGTTACCTTCCAATTTGTCAATAAAAAGTTAGTATTCACCTAGGAGGATTGTTGAGCTATATGGTTACTCCAAGAGAAGCCTCTCATAATTTGGCGGTAAAACTTAAGAGGTAGATTCTAAGGAAAGACAAAGCTTTGAAAAGGTCAGTAAGTTATTTGCTTGATTTTTGCAGAATATTACGGCATCATAATTGTAATTATTTGTAGTATGTATAGTTAATTACTAGGATCATTAGTATGTAGAATAACCTTTGTAGTGTTTCATTTACATGCGTATTTGAGAAATGGACTTGAGCTTACGTAGAGAATTATTAGAGGCGAGGCAGAATTATGTAGATTGTTAGCTTGTGGTCAGAATTAATTTTGTAATTCTCTATTAGGTTACTTCGTAGTAAACTAGTGCATTTAATGTGTTATGTTAAAATTTACACATGCTTGAATTGTGAATTTGGAATGGTTGGAGTATGTAAGATTAGTTACTATGGATGAATGAATATATCAGAGCATGGATATTTGAATATTTGTGTACTTTGTATGAGTTGTAAGGTACAGAAATGCATCTGATTATTGTGATATTGTTTAGTATAACGGGATTAGAAATATGTACTGATGTGACAGAATTTATTGATGTATGTATGAGAAGTAACTGATACCATGCTGTATTATGACGTTTTACCATACAAGAACGTATGGGTATCTTGATGTGAATGAATGCGTGACCAAAGAATTTAATAGCCGTTATTTGATGATAGGCTTTGTGTATTGTGAGATGAGAGGGCTAAGGAAAACTATTGTACCATCCTTGTGTTTTCACGGGAAGCTTTTTAGGGGACAGAGAACTTCCGGTTTAATTGAGTCCCGAGTCTTCAAGAGTTGTAGACAGGATTGAGACTAGCCAAAACAGTTGAAGTCAACGGAAGTCTAGTCAGTGGAAAAGAAAGTAGAGAAGGAGAAGGAATTTGGAGAAAGTCGAGGAGGAGGAGAAGGAATTTGGAGAAAGTCGGTGAGGAAGAGAAGGAATTGGGAGAAATAGGAGAGAGAAGGAGTAGAAATACAAGGACAGGTGGAAATCAGTTTCACGCTGCTAATCAAATGATACAGTAGGCTTCTTAAAGGTCAAGCAGAAGGAATGTAATTGGAAATTAGAGTCATTTTGATTATTGAATTGTTATTAAATTGTTATTCATTGAATTGGAGGCTTGGAGCTTTACATCTGTCTTTCACTAAATTTAACTTCCAACAAAATAGAGCCAGGGTGGGACTTCAATAAGAAGTTTAAATAAATATTGGGAGCACCCCACCCCAACCATAACAATCCCCCACAGTCCCTCTGACTGAATTTTGTCAATTCAAGGAAAGGTCTTATTCCAGACACTAAGCCAGGCATCATACACTTTTTACATTATGAAACTAGGACAGTTCATTCTGTAACACGCTTGTAAGATTTTGTACATGCATGTGCATGGAATAATTCATTCTGTAACAACCTTATATGATTTTGTTCATGTATATGGAATAATTCATTCTACAACATGAATGCTCCTTTGACCATGGGTCAAGGTCACAGTCATAGAAACTTTTGTGTTCAGTTTCATATGAAGTTTTTTCATTTCTTACATATTTCTTAAATCCTGCAGTGGATTTTGTTTGTACTTGATAAATCAATATAAAGCTAAAACAATTAATTCTTCAATGTACTTGCTTGCTTCTTTGATCCTGAATAAATGGCACACACATAAAACATACTCAATAAAAGTTTGGTTAAAAGTTCATTCATTTGTTTATATTTTCTAAATCTCTTGTAGAATGAATCATCATGAAGTAAAGATAGTTCAATCCATAACTCGCTCACTTGCATCATTTAGTTTCAGGGTCAAGTTTATAGTAATAAATAAACTTGTTTTAAGGTTTTGGTTACAGCTTTTTCATTTATATATTTTTCTTTAACACTTTGATAGATTGATAACTCAACTGGTCATAGACCAGAAGAGTTTATCAGATGGTCTGTTCATATTCTGTCTGTCATCAGTTATTTGTCCATCTGTTAGTACAAGGACTTGGAAGACTGCCATGAAACTTTACACAGACATTCATCTCATGGTCTAGTTGGTCTGCAATGAAAATGGTGCTGCCCAGGTATCAAATATGGCCACCACCTTGGTCATCTTCAAAATATGGATACTTCTCCTGAATGGATGGTCACATCAAAATGGGGTTTTCACTAAGACTTCTTATGATGTCTTGTTAGCCCTAAATGATAATGCTGCTGATCTGTTGTCCAAAATGGCCACCACTGTGGCTGTCTTGAAAATCTTGTCACAACTGCTCCTGTACAGAAAGTTCTTAGGATTTTTCAGCTGAATACTTGTGATGTTTAGTTGCTCCTGAATGAAAATAGTACCGGTCTGAAAGCCAGTATGGCTACCACTATGGCCCTCTTGAAAATCTTTTTATCACTACTCCTCCTGAATTGATGGTCATATTATCATGGGGTTTTCTCCAGAAGACTTCTTATGGTGTCTAGTTGGACTTAAATGAACATGGTGTTGATCTGGCATCCAGTATGGCCAGCGCAGTAGCCATCTTGAAAATCTTGTAATTGCTACTCCTGGATGGATGGACTTTTCAACTGAGGTTTTCAATAAATGACTTAATAATGTCTAGTTGGTCCTAAATGATGTTGTTGTTGTTGTTGTGGGGCTTAACGCCATTTTTCAGCACACGATAGGCTATACATGGCGGCCAGTATTAATGATGGAGGAAGAAACCGGGAAATCCGCGGAAAGAACCACCGACCCACGAGAAGCTACTGGCAAGCTTTCTCACATATCCACATTCGCCGAATCTTAGACTCGAACCCACGCAGACAGAGGTGAGATGGCAGTGATCCGTAACGGAGAGCGCTTTAGACCACTCGGCCACTCGGGGCCCCGGTCCTAAATGAAAATGGTGATGATCTGATTTCAATTTCCACCTATATTTATAGTTCTAGAATAGACCCTGAATATGGAACACCATTCTTATCTTCTACATGTATATCACACAATAAATATGTGCATTCATTACCACCTGTCCGCTCAGTTTACATGAATTAATGTTCATTCATTTATGCATAAAAGTCAAAAATAAAGGAAAAAAGTTTATATTCAACCAGTTTGTAAAAGAAAATGTAAAAAATGTTAAAAAGCTCATGAAACAAAATTATGAGAATGAAAATTTTTGTAATGTCATTATATCCAAAGAAGTGAATTTTGTCTGTTCTTGTTCCAAACAGTTAATCTGCACATTACAAATGCTGCACAATTGTTTCTTTCTTCTGTTAAGTCTCAATGTTCACCTTTAATTCAAACTGTTTTTTGACAGTAAATGTTAGGCAGAAATGTTGATCGATTTGCTAAATTGTTTTTCTAATTGTACCTCTCAGATTTATGACTTTGGAAAAACGTTGATTAGCGGGGATGGCACTGGCTTTAAAAACGTTGTAGCCCCCAAAATCGCCAACCTCAATATTTTGTCGCCAATTTTAATAAAATGTCGCCATTTTCACATTAACTTATGACTGCTATGTATGTACTCAGGTACGTGATCTTGTTGATAGTCATTTTCAGAACATAGCTACTGGAGAGATGAAACAAAAATTTATATATGCAGTTAAATCCTACATTTATAATGTATGTTAGTATGTATTTGTTGATGTGCTTTCTTGTAAATAGTTACTTTCCTGAGAGATAAATGTGTTTTTTTGTGCGTGTCTTTTAAAAATTATAGAGGGCCTCAAGGGAGATTAGTTTTATTTAACTGAGTTACCCTCTTTACATAAAGACATTATTGTTATTATTATTATCATCATTATTATTATTATTATTATTATTATTATTATTATTATTATTACAAATGTGTCCTATTCATCCATATGACTACTTAATGCAGGTTTATTTATTGCTAGTGTAAGATGCAGGGACCTTAAGCAATATCTCAGTTTAAGACACAAGAATGCTTAATACAGGTGACTATTCATTTTACAATACAGTCATCTTTTTTAGTAATTGATTTCTTTCATCTAAGCATTTAAATTTTAGAAAATTTATCATAAAATCATATTTTCTTAGTAACATTCTTCATGGGGTCCTACATTTAAAGTTTTCTTTTTGGATGTATTTTTACACTTGATATTGCTTTGGGAAAAAAAACACAATTACAACCAAAAGTCTGCAGCAAAACTGCATTATCCTCACACTTCTGTCAGTTATCACCATCCCACTCCAATGTCTAGCACTCATTACATGGTCTGTCACTATAAAATACCTCAATATAGCTCTGTCCCTCATTTCAGACATGGACATGGATTACATATTGGAGATAACCATTACTTTAATATTGAGCCAGTCTCAGTATAAAGTAACTACCTTAGTATAAGGTGATGACCTTTGTATAAAGTAACCACCTCAGTGTAAGGTGACTTCCTGAACATCATTATAGTGAGGGAGTAGTTACTATGTAAGCAGTGCATTCCCCCCATTCATACACCTATACACAGTTCTTTGATTGAATGAATCTGAATTTCAAAACCATTGTGCACATCTATGAACCAAACCAAACCATATGCCAAGTTTTAAAGTCACAATCTTAAACAGTATAGCAGGAGTTGCACACATATGCACATCCAGATAACGTAATCCACAGCTTTTTTTTAAAGCATGAGGATAATAATGTTTTGTCCAAAATAAGGTCGTAATGTGGCTAAGGCTAGTTTGAAATGGGCTTTTATTTAATCTGGCCTGTGATGTGCATATTACCCTTGCCACAGTACTGAAACTACTCTTCTGAAAGTAGTTAATGACCTTCTCTCTGCTTTGGATAGCGGAAATATTACAGTCTTCACTCTCCTCGACTTGTCTGCAGCATTTGACACAATAGACCATGATATATTACTTCACCGTCTCCAGCATGTATTTGGCATTCACGATACGGCCTTACTGTGGTTCAAGTCCTACTTGGTCAACAGGACCAAATTGGTGTCCGCAAATGGAAAACACTCTAGCCCAGTTGTGGTGTGCCACAGAGGTCTGTTCTTGGACCTGTTCTCTTCATTCTATACACTCAGCCACTCTCAAGTGTCATAGATCATCATCCAGTGTCTCACCAATTGTATGCTGATGACACCCAAATATACAAATCTAGCCATCCAGCTGAAGTTGAAGCTACCATCCAAGGCATAGAGAGGTGCACTTCCGATGTGAAATCATGGATGACATGTAACAAGCTGCAGATGAATAATGATAAAACTGAAGCCTTTCTGATTACAACACAAAGACTTTCTCATTCACATCCTTTACCTCAGACAATAAATATCAGCAACACCAACATTAAATTCATATAGTCAGTACGAAACCTAGGTGTTACTCTCAACAGTACTCTCTCATTGCACCAACATGTCATGAACATATGCAAGGCTGCATATCTTGAGCTGAGATGCATCAGCTCCATTCGCAAGTATCTTTCAGTTGATGCCACTAAAACACTTGTGTGTTCCTTAGTAATTTCAAGACTGGACTACTGTAACTCAATTCTGTCTGGTTCATCTCAATATCTACTCCAGAAACTTCAAAAAGTTCAAAACACAGCTTCTTGGATCATCCTTAGAGTACCACGATCAGAGCACGCCTCCCCCCTGCTCTGTACCCTATACTAGCTATCCATTCGATCCAGAATTAAACACAAAATTTGTTCTCTGTGCTACGTTTCACTGACGGGCTCCATCCAACATACCTATCTGACCTCACCCATGTGTACACACCAGCAAGATACTTACGCTCCTCTTCTGACACTCGTATTCTCATTATTCCCACAATGAAAATGAAATCATATGGACAACGTTCTTTTGCATACCAGGGCCCAGCAATGTGGAACGAATTGCCCACTGAACTTAGACACAAAGACACAGTGATCTCATTCAAGAGCGCTCTTAAAACTCGCCTATTTCAACTGCAAGAATAGACTTAAAGACCTAATAATGTTTCCTTACCATAAATATTTACAGCATGTTTTCTGTTTTCTAATTTCGTGGTGTTTGTTTTTCTTTTTGTAATCATATCATTATATATGTTTTTTAAGTGTTAAAGCGCTTAGAGCTTCTAAAGATTAGGCGCTATACAAAGTCCTCATTATTATCATTATTATTATTATTATTATTATTATTATTATGTGCAGTGTATAGATATCTCTAGTCATATTTAAGCAGAGTTGTACATTGTACAAGTTTTATTTATCAGTGATTTTGTTTTTCATCCATTGACAATCGTGCCAAGATCACAATACAAAAACAGAAAGCTTAGCCTCAAAATATATAATAATTATACACCTGTGACTGATACTTTAAAACATCTATTATCCAGACTCATAGATCAACATGCAGTTTGTTCAGAGAATTGGTTGTGCACATAACTGATAAATATATACAGTACAAGGGATACGTCACTGTTCACAAGATGTCAATTATTCAGGGGACACTTCATTGTTGACCCTTTACACTTTTCATAATTTATATTACATCAAAATTAATGAGTTTCTGTTGACCTTTAATACATAAATGTTAAATGGAAATAGATGGAAATAACCATAATAGTAATAATACTAAGCTGATATGAAAATGCGGATTATCTGTAGGCTGATTAAAATCAGATCTCCAGTTACACATGAAGAGTTCACAACGGCCACTTAGGGGTCATGCTCTGGTAACCTATGTCATTACCATAATCACTAATTTTATAACCAGTCCTATGAAGTCTAATATCTTCACGTTTGAAGACAAAGCACTGTGGATGAAGAGCATGAACATGTACTAAACAATTTGATTCATTTTCAGATTTTTGAAAGCTGCATTTCCATTGGCTGATTCAAAGGTCACAAGAACTTGACCCTTACGCAGTCATCATCAGGTCTTCACGTAAGACAGCAGAGATCTGATTTTAATCAGATTGCTGATCTTCCAGATTTGTAAATCATAAGAATTAACTGATTAAGATCTAGTTTGTTTTTAATATCATCATTTATCCCAAATCATCAGTTACCACAAAATGGTCATCCCAAATCATCAGTTATCAATAAATGGTCATTTATCCCAAATCATCAGTTATCACAAAATGGTCATTTATCCCAATCATCAGTTATTACAAAATGGTCATTTATCCCAAAAGGTTAGTTATCCAGAGTAAGCCCCATACTCTGCAGTGTGTTATTATATATAAGTCTTATAACTTAAGATATGTAAACACTGCTGATACTCCTCGGCCAAGGACATGCAAGTATGCTAGGAATTCTTTCAGGTATGAGGCAGCTAGACTGTGGAAGTCTGCCAAAAGAGGCTTGGGATATGTTCACATTCTACCAGTTTAAAACTTGTATTAATGGCTGTTGTAGTGGGCAGAAATTTTCATGCATTGCTTGTAAATTCCAGATGATAGCTTTTGACTGAAGTTTCTAAATATTACGGATATGTTGCTTTGCTTGTGTACTAATGACGTTTAATTTCATTCACTCCTTGATAATATGACCTTGTTTGTAACGTTTTCATAGTGTGCTATCATTGTATGCATTTTATGTTTTTATATGTATGTTCGTAAATAAGTTACAGTTGGTTGTAAGAGCTTGTAAGAACTCATGTTACTAGTTGTATGTATATATTTTCTGACTTTAAATAAAATTTACTTTGCTTTAGCCTGGAGTCCATGCTTCTGATTTAATTTCAATCAGACTTAGAATATACATTGATATCATCAAGATCTCAGGTTCTTATAATAATGAGCAAGATACATACATACTTAATAGATGATTTTGTGTCTGATTTCTGGTCTTGTTACCATTATGGAAGCCATTTTTGATCTGATTTAGATTGTCTTGGAATATAGATGTATTTCGTTTAGATGAGTTTGATAATGAAGGAGATTTCACACATGTTAATATCTGATTGGCTGTGACTGTTAGTATGCTGTAGATCATATTTAAAAAATTGCCATCTTGTATGGGCACAGTAAGAGCAATACACATTGATTAATTGGTCTTGCATCAGATTGGCTTAATTGTCACCATTTCATTGTTTGGTTCAGATCTGATTTTTTTTATCATAGTAAATATCTATACAGCATTAAAATATCCCAAAAGTTTTATTATGAGTAAAATCTGTGCATAGTAATGGAATTCGGGTTTGAAACGGTTCTTAATTGTATGCTGTGTAATCATTATTTATTTTGTTTTCTTTTTAACATGTCTTCTGTTGCTAATGGAAAGCAAGGGAAATAATCCTTGATGTTGACTACAGCAAATGATAGGTTTGGGGTTACACAGAGTTCTTTTCTTTGTAAAAATATGCAAACAAGATATAAACCCCCAGAAATTTGTTGCATACAAAATATGTGAATTTCAATAGAAAAATTAAGAATTAGCAAAATAGCACACCTTAGGGATACAAATTAATGATTTATCACTAAGAAAAATATAAAATAGAAATAATATTTGGGAAAATGTACAGTTGCAGGCTAGCATAAATGTTCAATGTTTGTAATTAAGGATCAGGATTTCTTTACAGAATTATAGATATTGATTGCAAGTAATTGTGGGGTTTTTTTTGTCTTTTTATTTAAATTTAGATTTGCTTATTATAAGCATAATATACTAACAAGTTCTAAACTTGTAAATTGAAAATAAAACCTGACCACATTTAAAATTCTTAAATATTTTGAAGCAGGTTGGATAAGCTTGCTGATAAAGTTTGACATTTGCTTATATTTCAGTGTTAAAGCATTTGAAACATTTGTCATGTGTTATCAGATGTATTGTGCATTATTGTATAACTTTTCATGTATTCAGTACCATTACTTACAAATTGTTTGAAATTTTTATTTCTGTCTTAAGCTTTTATTTTTTAAAAATAGATCCATATTTAATTCCAAGGGTAAAGAAACCAATTTCTTATAAAAAAAGAAAAAAAATAACCCCCAAAAACCCAAGTGTGAATTATAATTTCAATTTCAATTGAAAATCTGACTCTTTAGACCACAAATTAAAGCTTTGTCTGGAAACATGTAAAGATCTTAGAGAACGTAAGGGCATAAGGTGCACATATTAATTATGTCATTATCTTTGTAGAAAATCAGTAAAATTGACATGATAAAGTTTTGGAGATAGTTTGTGTTCTTATAAAAGCCTGTTTGAGTGACATGGTGAACTCGCAAGTAGCATAGTTTGTGTTCTTTTGAAATCCTGTTTGAGTGACATGGTGAACTCGCAAGTTGCATAATCTGGTGAGCAATGTCAGGTCCACATGGGCCTCTTGGTAATTTAGGATATTTATTGCTTGGAGCAAACTGTACATGTGAAGCTGAGATCCATCATTGTTAAAATGGACTGGTGTCATATCTTCTGAAAGACCAATTAGGCACTACCTTATTACATTTGTAAGTTCTTCTCGTTTAGTTCACCATCAGTCCATACAAATCATAATTATTTTTCTTTTCTCTAATTTTTAGAATGAGAATTTTTTTTGTCTTCTTAAAGTCCATAAATTTTAGATGCTTCAGAAAATAATATGTATATTCTTTCATATAATTATTCATACACCTGAAGATAATACAAACATGATTGATTAAAAGTGTACAAAAATTATAGACAATATAAATGTATTGTGTACTAAGTTCTGAAGAATATTTTTTTTTTAATTTTATTCAAGAGTGTATAGCAGGACTGTCCTGTGACAGCAATGAGGAGATACATTATAAACAGTTCAAGCATTCAGCACTTGCCATGGCTCGTTCTGGTCAGGACTTCACAGACATCAGTGGTAATTTAAATGAATGAATTTACATAATAATATTGAATATCCCACATTACCAGGAAAATGTAAGCAGGTTAGGAATAATGAAAGGTTTGTTCCCAATCCTGAAAAGCCCTGTATTTTTCAAAAAAACTTGTAATGGGAGGGGAAGTCTTTTCTCTTATAATTAGTAATATATCTGTTGTTTTACTGCATGCCTAAATCAGGATGGAACTTGGATGTTAAATGAGTCTGTAAATAAACACTGGCTGTGGCAAGGGGGCATCTAAAAAAGTAGTGTCAGTCAATGTACCTCTAAAAAAAATAACAGGGTGAAGTCAATTTTGCTTTCCTAACAGAAGAAGGCAAAGTTTACATTTTTTAGGCAACTTAGTCACCCATGTTGCCTGGTAGCATAACCTGTGATATATGTGGTTTCAAAATAAACAAAATGTACATTATTTCAAAACAGCAGGTTACTCTCATAGTCAAGGTTCATGTACAGCTCAACTGAAAGACCATCTATGAACTGGTCTTTAAATTGTAAATATGACTAAAGTTGTTGGGTATCAATATGGAAGACTGTCAGGACCAACCAAATAACTTAATAAAACTATATTATAAATTTAATAGATGATTCAGATATCTGTAACACTTATAATAAGCTATGTATTGCTTCACTGGTGTAACTTTAATTGATTTTACATTTGCTTCCAGAGCAATATTTAGTACAGAATGTTTGTTACCCATCACACCTTCCAGTGCTCCTGTTTGATGACTACATCAATATGATGGATACTTTGAGTCAGTTGATTCTGCCTGGTATCGTGTCAGTATGACAAACACCCATATCAGTATGACACATGCCCATGTCAGCATGACATATATCCATGTCATTATGACACACACCCATGTCAGTATGACACATGCCCATGTCAGCATGACATATATCCATGTCATTATGACACACATCCATGTCAGTATGACACACACCCATGTCAGTATGACACATGCCCATGTCAGCATGACATATATCCATGTCAGTATGACACACACCCATGTCAGTATGACACACAACTGTTGTTGAACAGATTACACTTTGATGCAGATTAAGGCTTATCCTGTGTTGAAGTATTTAACTTACTTGAAACTTTATCTTTTTACACAGGTGAAGGTCTACACAATCCAAATTCATGTAAAAATTTATAATACAATGCACATTCTCTTGCACTTCTCTTTGTTGAATATCTATCCCCAAGCAAGGGTTATTTTTCCCAAGAAAGGGTCATTATGTATGAAGGTAAGTCCCATGTCACTAAAGGGTAATTGTCTGTAATACTAAAAATGCATCATTGGCACAGATTATAGACTATAGACTCCTTATCAAATGCACAAACTGAAGGCTGTGGTTGTGAGTTATTATTTTCAGCATGACAGTTATTGAGATCACATTGGTTTTCAACAAGGGAAGCCTGCATTGCAAATTTACTGCATCTTGTAAATCAGCAATGATTTTCAGAGGTCTCATATACTTTTTAGTGACTTTATTAGTTTCTTTCACTTGACTGTTATTGTGGTCATTGCAAACTGTATAAGAAATTTTTTATTTTAATTTATTTATTTTAGCATGTCGATATAATGACTTCATTGGGAGCTGCACAGTAAGTGTTGAATTCAGAAGTGGACTATCTTAGGCAGACCAATTTCTGTACTGTTAATTCTTATTAAAATGACAAGCAAATTGTGTAGACCTGTATCTATTGGCATTTTATGCAACAACAGATCGGGATCTATACTGTTAAGTACATACTGCAGACCTGTGTCTGTCAGCATCCTGTGCAGCAATAGATCTTGGTCTATACTGTTCTGTATTTGACGTTGAGCAAATAGTGCAGATCTATATCTATCAGACTCTATGCAACATCAGATCTGGGTCTAATCTGTTAGTTCTACATATGATGTCAAGCAAATAGTGCAGATCTATATCTATCAGACTCTATGCAACATCAGATCTGGGTCTAATCTGTTAGTTCTACATATGATGTCAAGCAAATAGTGCAGGTCAGAGATCTCCCAAGTCAACCATGCCATACTAATGCCCGCACAGAAAAATATTAAAAATAGGGGGTTATATAATGTATTGTTTATGGTAATGTTTTTCATACTCCATTATGAGGAAACCTCACCATCAGTATATTACATTATACTTTTATGGCTACCAAGAACAGCATCATAGTGTGGGATCAATGTATATGTTAATGCATATCTCTTCTAATGCTGTACTGGTTAATTTGTGTCTTCTGACACTCTTTGTTAATGCATCTCTTCTAACATTGCTTGATATAAAGATTTGAAACTTAAGAAAATTATCTTATTGTAGACATGCTTTAGGACTGTAGGATTTGAAACCATCTCTTAAGACAGAGACCTAAGTTTTACAGGTTGACTAGAATTTTGACATCAAACAACTAATTTGTGAGAATCAATATTAAATTGATCATAATTATAGATTATATTTTGTCATATGATAGTATTTTATCAATAATTTATGAATGGCAGACCTGCCACTTATCCTTATTTACTCGGGGTTATCCCAGATTTTTGTTTAAGTATCTGAAAATTAAGATTTCCCAATTTTTTTTGCCCATAATCCCAAATTTTAAAAATGACAAAAATATTTTTGAAGTAACTTTTGATTCATGATTGCTGTGAAAAGAGAGCAAAAGTGATAACAGAAATTCTGTGAATAATACACTACATTTGTACTGTGAAAAGCTATCATTGTTTCCATTTTCTTCTTTATGCTGATATTTAGTGTGTTGATAAAAATAACACTAAATATCAGCATAAAAGATTAAAATAGAAAAATGATTGATTTTCATGGTATGCCTGTAGCATCATTTTTACGTTAAGTATTTAGCATAAGACAACAGAGATGTCAATTTGTAAAGTTTTTAAAATTATATGGTCACAAATACTGATCCTGATTTTTTCTCCAAATCCCAATTTGTTTCCTTTGGCATCCTGATTTTCATTCCACTCAAGGTGGCAGGTCTGAAATAGCTACATTTGATTGACATGACAGACAATCATATTTTATTGTTTATCTTGTAGGAAATAAAAGAGAAGTAAAGGCTGAAATTCCAGGCACTGATTCTGGGGATAAATGGAGAAATGAAAGATTAAATATGAAAAGTGATATTAAGAAAAAATGTACCTCAAATAGTGTCAACAGGTTGAATATTCAACACAGTTCTATGTTAGATGTTGATAGTCAGTCATCACTTATTACCACACAGTCAACAGATGAGACACGACCATCACAGGAGCATACCAGGATGTCACAATGGAGTGCCAGACAATCAAATACTGTAAAGAAAGAGACACTACCCATTTCTGATGCAGATATCCTTGAGCTAGACGAAATGAGAGATGTGTCAGACATGCTAAATGATGCCCTTGAAAACGAGGAGCAATTGGACAGGGGAAATAACTCATGTGGTGGATTGTTTAATTTAAAGTGTAATGTAATTGATAATGTTCTAGTCAAATCAGATGATGAAGATGAAAATTTTCTATTTGATGATGATGATGACTTTGATGTCATGATTACACAAACAATTGCACCAAAATGTCAGTCTTCTGAAAATTTGTCGTCTTCACAGTCAGCTCAGTGGAAAGCTATTTTTCAGTCTCAGGGGGAGACAAAGAGTGGAAGTCAAAGTGCATCACAAAGAACGTTAAATTCATCTCAAAAAGATGGGAGTAAGAAAGAATTGCCCTCTTCACAAAATTCACAAGGCAGAAAGACTCCACAGAAAGTGTCTTCACAAGTTTTGAAGTCAAAAAAGACACCTCAAAAAAAAAAAGTAAAAAATGCTAACACTAAAAAACCTAAGTCTGAAGTAGCTTTAATGTCTGTAGAGAAAGGTAGGAGTAAGAATGGAAAGTCAGACTGCAGAAATAGTTCAGATGACAAACAAACTGTTCTAACCTCATTTTTCTCCTTAAAGACAGGCAAAACTGACATAAAGAAAATGAAAGAGGATTCCAGTGATGATATTCAGGTGTTCACAGATTGCAGCAGTGATTCTAGTCATAGAAGCTTACAGAAAGAACAAAGAACTAATTGCACAAAGAACAGTAATACCAATATCAAGAAAAACTCATCAGAGATACCTAAAACTAAATTTCTAAAATCAAGTTCAGACAGTTTTGCTGTTCGAAAATCTTTGGTTACAGGTGTTGAGTCGCTGGTTGAGAGCATTGATTGTGATAAGTATGAAGGAGGTGGCTTTGTTCCGGAGTTGATGGGGATATGTGATGAATCAAATCTTACCTCAGCTGTTTCGATAGACAACCCGACAAGAGCATTAAAAACACCCACATTATGTAAGCCAGATTTCAGTGTAACTGTGCCTTCTCTTAATTCTAGAACACATTCTGTCTGTAGCGATCAGCCTGTGTTATGGGAAAATGCCTCGGAGATTTTAATGACCAGTAGCAAAAGAGTCTCAAAAGTAAAGAGAAGTGCTGATGATACAGGCAAAAGTTTGACAGGAAAATGGAATAGAAACCAGTCAAGTACTGTAAACCCTCCTGAGGAGTCAGAACAGAACTACCAAAAATATCCACAGAAATGTCCTTTCTACAAAAAGATTCCAGGTAAGGCCCCCCCCCCTTCTCTCAATGTGTTGCTGACAGTAGCACATTTTTTTCCATGGTAATAAAAAAAATCACATTGAATATATATATGATGTGTATAAAAATGACCTGCCTATCCTAATTTTAGAACCAGTACAATAGGAAACACATTTTTTGTGGCCTAATGACCTTTATGTTTTTATACAGTAAATTTATTTCTAAACTCCTATCTACTGCAGATGCCATCCAGAAAGTTTCTATTGTATTTACTTGAACTGTTTAATATTACATACAGAGAGGATCTTTAATATTACATACAGAGAAGATCTATAATATTACATACACAGAGGATCTTTGATATTACATACAGAGAGGATCTGTAGTATTACATACACAGAGGATCTTTAATATTGCATACACAGAGGATCTTTAATATTACATACACAGAGGATCTGACATGAGAGCTAATTTCAGTAGGAATGTGTGAAATAAGTTATCTCTGTCTGTTGTGAGCCTCAGTCAGGATTAGATTCAAATTTTTCAACAGTGGGCCATTTTCATAAATTTCATTTAAAGTTAGCACAAAAGCTGTTTTATGGCACAGTAACAATTGTAGGTTATTTAGTGACAAGGCAATTGTAATAAAGTGCATTACCCTGGAACACCATAGTAACCAACCCAGGCAGATTTAGTGGTACAATTTAAAACCACGCTGACTCTAGTGGTTACAAGTCTAGTACACAGTCCTCTGAGCCACCATGGCTCATGCCTCCATTGGTTGCCTCATATTACATGTAGGAAGACGCATTGCACCAGTTCTGTATCCCTGGCCCACAGGTGGATGCCAAAATAAAAACCTGTGTGACAAAATTCTTTTTTCTTGTCTGCTGCTGAATATGAGAGAAATGACTTTTTGAAGTACAAATAGATGTATAGGACATTATACTTTAGCCTCCTGCGACATCTTGTAACCACGTGTTATGTTTAGAAGCATTATTAAATAGGTGAATATATAAAGTTATGTGTTGAAGGTCCATATGGATTTATTGTATTTTAGACAAATGCAGTCCGTGTAAGAATTAACAGCAAG
Source organism: Megalonaias nervosa (assembly GCA_016617855.1). NCBI lineage: Eukaryota > Metazoa > Mollusca > Bivalvia > Unionida > Unionidae > Megalonaias > Megalonaias nervosa. The sequence continues at coordinate 20,129 of JAECUM010002308.1, forward strand.
TTGAAAGAATTTAAATTTAAATATCAAAATATGGATGCTATACTGTTAACTTTGGAATTTCAAAATGACTTAATTCTAAGAATTATCTTTTGACTCTTAAAAAATGTTCTAAAAAACATCGGTCCTCTGTGGATCTATAGTGAATAGATAAATGTTTAAAATTGCCATCAGAGGGAAGCATTTTCAACTTTTTACAAAGTTAAGTGAACATTTCGCAGAGTTAGATGTTACGTGTGTGTGTTTGTGTGATTTGGATTTTTTAACGTAGCTTTAAAAAAATTTCAGTCATATTGCTACGATGTCTGTAGTGTGACATTCTATAGTAATGTGTAGCACTGGTGCATCATGCCACAGACATATAGCATGATGTCCCACCCAGTAACATTATCCTGATACCAGGCCAATCAGTCCTAACACTAACCTCTTAATGCTGAACGCCAAGTGAGGCAGCTGCGTGTACCATATTTATACATCTTTGGTATGACTCGGCTAGGGTTTGAACCTGAGACCTCCCACATCTGAGGCGGAGGCTGTAACCACTTGGCCACTGGAGCAGTCAAGTTAGATACTATAATAATAATTATGACTTTGTATCCCAGTTTGCTTTAAAACTCGTTGCACAGACACACTAATAATTTGCAATGAGACATATTGGATGGCAAGACAAGCATATCATTGGTCTGGCTAACATGCCTGTAATATAAAAATTGTGTGTAATATCATTGGTCAATTTTCAAGCAAGACTTAGTTACTGTAGCGTTCCAGAAAACACTTCAAATCTCTGTTGCCTTGTATTTTTAGGTATTCTTCCTATCAGAACTGCATGTCACCAGTCACGTTTCATAACATGTCTCATAGTTGACTTCTGTACGATATGTCACAGTAGTGTTACATTCATATATAGACCATACATACAAGTGAGTCCATGTTTGTATAATGGCTGAAATTTACTATAAATATGATACACTAAATTATTGGAACAAACAGAAACAGCTTTTTTTCTCTTTTCTTTCTCTTTCTTTATACGTTTATTGAATACAGTTCACACACACATCCATCCTAAGATACATAAGGTACATGTATTTACTAAAATAAATTAAATTGTATTTACACGATTATTTTGGAAACAAAAGAAAACCATTCTGACCTCTAGAGGATTAGCAATTAATCGACTTAAATTGTTTGTAAGGCATAATTTATAATGAACGTATGTAGTAGTTACTTATATATAGTATATATAGGTGCTGTATAATGTTTTATTTTCATACCTATTCAAATCTACTTGTTGATTAGCATTAGATACATATGTTCAATCCATAATTTCATATCTCACACCCAAACTGAACTATTTACTTGTTTTCACTGATATCTGTGTGTTGATGCTCTCAGATCAGACTTTTTACAATAATAATTTGTTTCAAATTCCATTCATACTGTATCATCAAATTTTATTTGGAAAACATCAAAGAAGTTAATGTAATAAATACAAAACTGCATTCATGCTTTGTTTGGATTTGGGGGTGATAACTAGTTTTTGGTACGGTTTATGAATATGGCTTGGCATGATGTCCTTGACATATTTCTGTACCATGTCTTGTTCTTTCTGCCAACTGGTAACAAAATACATTTTGCATATATACATGGCTTGATTTGCCTTGTTTACTTTAGTCAAAGGGATAGAAAGACAAGAAGATGTTAATTTTCAGACAGTTGATATCATTTTGTTCATGTTCCTTTGTACCATCATTCTGTATTGATAATCTGTATTTTGATACACTATCACTCTGTATCATGATACATAATTATCTTGTAAAGATAGGTAGAATCTGTATTGTGATACACTATCATCCAGTATCCATAGTTTGAGTCTGTATCATGATATACAATTATCTTATATTAATAGTTTGTATTGTGGTACAGTATCAATGAAAAAAATACAGTGTTTCATTGATTTTAAATCACCTATACTCTATATATTGAAGTGTAATATTATTCAGCAGTCCTTTCTCTGAATAGTTTTCATGTTGTCATATAACTTTCTTATTGTAAATTAATAGCCGTTTGTTATAAGATAAATTTTTCTGTTACAGATACTTCGTTTACTGTGGATGCATTTAAGTATGGTGTCATTCCAGGCTGCAAGGCTTATTTCCTTTCCCACTTTCATTATGATCATTACATGGGACTCACTAAGAAATTTTCTCAGCCATTATACTGCAGTCAGGTGAGTTTTAACAATTAATTGTTGATTAATTGGTTACAAAATGTCAAATTCTTGCCCCATACGATGAAAAACAGTTATTCTCTGTATTCTTTGATTGCAGTATTTTCATGGATTATCCAGCATGACTGACACTCATAAGAACTACTTTAGTCTAAGTTGTATAAGTGCTATCATTTATTAGGTTCTTCCATTGAGATGGGGGAGGCTTATACAGGATTCTCACACTACCAGGTAATTGGGAAAAAGTCAGAAGAAAGAATGTTTTTTCCTGACAGGTAGAGACCAGGAAAATTCAGCTGGCACTTGATTGCAGAAATGTATGTATGTGTGTGTGTATGTGATTTAGATTTTTAACGTAGCTTTAACAATTTTTCAGTCATATTGCTACGATGTCTGCAGTGTGACAGTTTATAGTGATGTCTAGCACTGGGGCATCATGCCCACCCAGTCACATTATCCTGACACCAGGCTGACCAGTCCTAACACTAACCTCTTAATGCTAAGCGCCAAGCGAGGCAGCTGTTAGTACCATTTTTTGAAGTCTTTGGTATGACTCGGCCGGGGTTCGAACCCACAACTTCCTGCATCCGAGGCAGACGCACTAACCACTAGGCCACCGGAGCGGTGATGATTGATTGCAGAAAAACACATGTGAGTTGTTATTGAACTGTAAATTAAATTACTGAGTTCTTACCAGATTTGTCAGAGCTTATAGAACTCCATTCAGTTGAGGTACAATTGCTGTATGGATCATTTGGGTACTTGCCCTAAACATATTTGTATAGTCAATCCAAGTTCTCAGGTAATCAGACTGATCAGATAGACTGGTTACCCTGTAGACAGCTCCATATTGGTATCTGTACTTGTGTAGAAGGTATGAAGACCAGTCTAGCGTCACACTGTGCCGACATTTGAGGGGGTTATCTGCAACATGTGATCTCAACACATTTAGGAGGAAAATTATGAAATTTATTGTCCCCAGTTCTCTTTTAATATGTAAAGTCAACAAAAACATATTGTTATAAATCTTTGCTTATTGTTTGGTGCATCATCGTTATCATTAAACATTACTATCAGTAGTAACCTTCAACAGCACTCCCACCCTCAGCTTACCTTTGCATCAGATTTTTCTATCAGACCTTACTAAATATCTAGAAGTCTGCCAACTGCTGGGGCAATTTCAGTGCAGAAACTTGCTGTACTTGAGAGTGATTGAAATAAATACACAGTCCAGTGTCAAATTGCATCAAATGTATATGTTAGGGCACCTACCAGACATAAGTGGATTTTAAAAAAACAACAGCATGCATTCCTTTTTAACGTGACTTTTTGGCCCCGCCATTTTGGCGCGACCGTTTTGGCGCTGGCCATTTTGGCGTGCCAATTACCTACATGGTTTAAAAACTGGGTAAGTGGAACTAATTACTTGTCACATCGTGCCAACATACAACAACATCGCACTAACCTACTGTATTGAAACCGATAGGGTATGTTATCACGACAATTATAACTCCAACATACAACAACATCGCACTAACCTACCGTATTGAAACCGATAGGGTATGTTATCATGACAATAATAACTCCAACATACAACAACATCGTACTAACCTACCGTATTTTTTATGAATGCTTTAAAAATAAATGTTTTTCGTGCAAACAATGTACTATTTTTATTGAGAAATACGTTCATGTTAATAAGCGCCAAAACGGCCCTGTGCCAAAACATCCTGCGCCAAAACGGTCACACCAAAACGGCAGCACCAAAACGTCCTGCTTCGATTTTGTAAATATTTAAAACAAACCTTTTCTCAGAATCTTTCTTCATACCAGCATATGCAGTTAAATAAACTTAACATTTTTATACTGTCATTTTAATTGAGCCGCATGCACATTTATATGAATTTTAATAGTTACGCTTGTTTTGGATGATAAATTCTATGGCTTAGTCTATGGTCATATGTCAGTTTCAGATGTTATTGGGGAGTGTTAATAAAGAAACATTTTTAAAATGTAGGTTTTCAAAGTCATTTTGTTGTTTATTCACCTAAGGGTCATACACGAACCTTGAAAAAAATCAGTTTCTCTGTCAGTTACATTAACTGATCACCTTACACTAGGATTACTTTCTTTGCTACCTCCTATTCCATTCCCCCCCACAAAAAAAGATGGAAAAATATCGATTTACCCACACAAAAGGAACCAACTCTTACAAATTAACTCCCCTTCTTACCCAATAGGTGGCTACTATTTTTCCCAGTTACAACCAGTTTGTACGTTTGCTGACGTGTGCTAAGATTTCCTCCAGACAATCAAGTTAAATTCCTTAACTTTTATAACTTAAGTTTATTCATTACACTTCTTTCTGAGGGCACAATAAATCAAAATGCTGTTTTATATGGTGCATACAACAGTCTTGTAAATTCTCTTGAATGTATTGATATTTTTGCAATTATTGTAGTGTTAGTTATTGTCACTTGATTTCGATCAGTAAGATTCAGTTTCACTTGAAACATTTTTTCAATCTATATTTGTCAGCTTGTAAACTTTTAAGCCCCATTGATAATGTGGTTTACATTATTTCAATATACGAACACATATATGATGTATGCAGGATGGACACGAGATGAGTCCCACATACAATTGCTTGTTATATGTATATGCACTTGGTACAAAAATACTTTAGTCTAACATTTTGATAAAGCAGCTCGATCGCTTCAGAAACGAGATTGTTCCAATAATATGTTTTGGTCATGGATTACATTACGCTTCATATCAGCTTTATAACTTTATATTTTTAAGTTGATTGGGGTATATGGTCAAGTTCATCATGTGAACTGTTTTCTGAAGTTATTACTAGATTGCAGTTTAAAAAAGACTTGCACTGTAGATTCGCTATTTTTAAGGCACTTTCAGCTTTGTGTGTGTGTGTGGGTACAGTGTTAAGATTCAGATGAGAGAGGTGTCACTGGGGACCAGAAGGAGATCACTTATGTTCTGCTGCTGGTTCATAAGAAAATACTTCTGTGTTGAAAGTGCATGGCTGTGATAGCTGTCCCGATATTTGTTGACCTTATATAATTATCTTTTTAGCAAAATTGGAAAGCTTCAGGTTGCTGTGAAAGAGGTCAGAGACAGAGTTGATGTGAAAAAATTCAAACCAATAACCATGAAAGTTTTCCACACTTTATAATAATAATTTTCAATCTCCTTAAGTAAAAAATTCAAAATGAGAACCACAAGAGGATGAAACTTAAGATATGGGATTGTGTCATTCAAGGCATTCATACTAATATCAAGAAATAGCCACTGACCATTTTGTGTGAAACTGCTTCAGGTTGACCTTTACATTAAACTCTGGATCTTGTTAAGAAAATACTATACTCTAGACTTTCCTCAAAGAAAAAGAAAAAATTTAGCATCGTCATTCATATCATCTCCTTATGGGCCGGAACATAGTCATATTAGCAGTTGTTATACTTGATACTTGGGAGGAATTCATGCTACAGTGTTGTACTAGATGTCCCCTTATCTCTATTAACAAGAGGGGATGAAATCTAAACAAGAGGTCACTTCTTCCAGGTGAAATAAAGAAGACATAACTTGTGTCCGTCAAAGAGTTCCTGTTTGTAGAACTGAAAATGAAGGAGAAATTAACCTCCTGACCCTTGTCTACCCTTGTACTGTTACTCACCCTTATCTACCATTTGTACTGTTATTCACCTTTATCTATCCTTGTATTGTTACTCACCCTTGCCTACCCTTGTACTGTTACTCACCCTTGTTTACCCTTGTACTGTTACTTACCCTTGTCTACCCTTTGTACTGTCATTCACCCTTATCTACCCTTGTACTGTCATTCACCCTTGTCTACCCTTGTATTGTTACTCACCCTTGCCTACCTTTGTAATGTTACTCACTCTTGTCTACCCTTTTACTGTCATTCACCCTTGTCTATCATTGTACTGTTACTCAACCTTGTCTACCCTTGTACTGCTATTCACCCTTTTGGACATGGAACCCTTTTTCTGTTTAGTTTTCCTTTGTGTTTTGTTTTAGAGTTCCTAATTTATACTGCATACCTTTTCACTGAAGTCTTTATACTTTAAATAGATTGAAATATGCTATCACTGCTTTACATTCTATTTGCATAATTGTTTGTTTGTTTGTTTTGTTCTGTAGTACTTTTTTGTGTGCTATTTTTGTACATTTAGATGCTTATTATTTGATTTGATTTTACCCAGAAACCTTGAACAATAATCCTAACTTGCATAGGGAAAATCAGATGTCTCCAAATCACAAAAGTAATCTTTTTTCACCTGATCCATGTAAAATTGCATTTTATTATTATTATTATTATTATTATTGTTATTATTATTATTATTATTATTGATACTGCTGTTTGGAAACAATGAATACAGCCTGACTTTCCCCCACTGGCAACCTATTTTGATCCATATTCAATCACTATAAAAGTATACCACATTGCATAGGATCATTGGCTTTTCAGGGGTGCCTTTAGGCTTTCTTGATTGATGTTTTGAGATGAAAACTTAAGTCCAGTATAAAACTGGACAAATGATAACCTAAGTTTTAGATGGTAGCACTTTACAGAATAAGTGTCATAAAATAATAGCAGGAAGATGGAGGTTCAAATCCTGCCCAGACCAGGTTGGATCAGCCACCATGGTATATCTCTGGGTATAATGCTTCAAATGCCTTGATACTAAAAATTGTTTTTACATTAAACGCTAGTCAAATATAGCATTATGTGTGTCACTGTGTAACATACCAAGTCATAGAGCATTGAGTCATAGCAACAATATACTAATACTTTCTGTGCCACTGCATAATATTCCAAGTCACCGAGAACCTAGTCATTGAGTATTGAATTACACCAACAATCTACCAATGCAATGTGTATTATTATATAATATATTTAGTCATTGAACATTGCACCAGCAACCGTCCAATACTGTCTGTGTTGCTATGTAACATACCTCGACATTAAGCATTGAGTTACACCAGCAAGAACATAAAACTACACCCACAGTGCTACACAATAGTGAATTTAGTTGGACAGTACTCGTTTACCAAATGATTAACCTTTAAGATAAATTTTTGTTTCGATTGTTGGTCACTTTCAGATAATTTTAGTTATGATTGTAGGTCACTGCAAATTTGGTTCAATCCAGGATCCATGTGGACCCCAAGTTTCTTCACCCCTTGCCCTTGAATACAGCAGCTGTGGTAGAGGGGACAGAAGTAACCTTACTAGAAGCAATCAGTAAGTATTGAGATAAAATTGGTGATATGTATATGCTATTATAGAAAATTGTTATACTAACAAAGTTTAGCTCTTGAAAGTCAAAATATATGTACATTCAAATTTGTCAGAATGGTCATCTTTACATATTTTTCGCAGGGTCTCAACAAATTTCTTAATTAGAAGTTGTGCATATAATGGTCATCTGATTTCTGTAGTCAGCAGCTGGTGTTTCCTAACCAAATAATGCTTTCTCACTGCTTTAAATGGTCACTGGATCATATCAGTAGTGTCCACTTATTGTATATAAACCAGTCTTTGCTTCTTTAAGAAGGTATTTTACATATAAAGGCATATCATGTGAAATGATGAGCAAATATTTCTTGTTTTATCTGTACTCCTATCAATGTAGCTCAAAGATGTAAATTTGTCAGATTAGAAAGTGAGGCAGTTTTTATTATTAAGAGAGAGGGTTTTCAAAATTTGATGGCTGGTGGAAAAAGCAGTCATTCTTTCACAGCAGAAATAGGGGTCACCTTTAGTGCAAGTGTGACAGGGATAGTTTGACATCTTCAGTCTATATGCCTGTAAATTATATCTGTCTCCAATGATAAAAGTTCATGTTTGAGGAGAGATATATGAATTACATCCCTATTCATGAGGGAGATGGGTTACTTCTATTTAAAAACTTGAAGGCAGGCTAAGTTTCAGTTCATGTGTTACCAATAATAGCCACTTAAGACTTCTTTTCATTCCCTATTCATCACAGGCCTCTCACATACGCTTACTGTCTTTTGATCTTGGTAACTTGAGTCACCTGTTAATCTAGATATTGTTTGAAGTGTGAACAGCTACAGTAGTCCCCCTCTTGAACAGCCCCCTGACCAGTGGCCACCCACTCCTTACGGCCAGAATCATCGGCACTGACGAGATTGTGTTCAAAAGTACCCCTCACGAAAGGCCACCCCGCTAAAGCGACCAGCGGCCAGCATATTAGTGCAAAAATATAAAATTTACCCCTCACAAGCGGCCGCATTCCATTTTGTAATATGTGTACAGAACCAGTAGATTATTCATAACGTGTGTTAAGTAATCTGATTTCTGTTTCCCGATGTCAGGTTTTCGTTACGGACAGAAGTGTTGACTAAAGTACATGTACCACCAAGGTTAATATTACATCATTTACCCCTCACGAGAAGCCACATTTATCCAATAAAGCCGAGTAAGACTCAAATTTTATTCCATACAAAAAGGTAAGTACACGTAATCCGATTAGCCTTACTGCTGTGTTATCATGAGATGTCCAGTTTAGTCACTCTGATAATTGTTAAGATTACAATTATTGAACAGTAGTAACAGCTGAGAAGTGGCAGTATTGATGTACAATACACAAGTCAGCGGGAAAATGGTTTGATATCCTTTATGGCTTCCCTTAGTAAGATGTTGAGCTTGTTCACTTTCATAATTAGTGGCTATCACTGCTGAAAATAATTGCCAAGTTTACAAATCCTAACAGCCGCGAGGTGCTATTGTTCAGGTTAAATCTGCATACATATCGAAGCCATTTTGGCTTCTCTCTTTTAGTGTAAAGAAATGTAAAAACAATAGGGTACCAGACTGAGATTAATGTATCACGTGACACAGGCACACACAGAGAAATTAACCTTGAACAAAACAGGATACCAGACAAAGACCGAAAAATCACATGACAACACATTTATCACTTCCTTTACGAAGAAGGCATTTCGTCCGCTCTACAAAAGTTTCGTCTGCATAATTAAATTGCATACAGTTAGCAACATCCGAATAAATCATTACCAAACATTAACATGTCATCACGTAAACGGAGACGATTATTTTAGAAAAAAATCGGTTATTCTACTCTACGACATTGGGTGCGGTGGGGAGGGGGGACTTGCCGAACAGTTTTAGGTAGAAAGGACGTGAATAAAACAATTTTATGTTGAAAAGACTTGAATAAACAACATCGTAACCAACAAGGAGGTTATTCAGCAGCAGTGGGAAAATGGAGCAAATGGAAAAAGAATTATGTATGTACCAAGATTTAAATGACGTTCTTGAATGGTTTTGCAATGTGCATGCAACAACACACGCTCGCATAACACGCTTACGCTAAGAATAAGAACTATTAATGCATATTCAGTTGAAATAAGTCTATTATTATATGAAGAAGAACCTTTTAATAATTAATGTTACTTTTAAACGAAGATATTAAATGCTTTGAAGAATGTAGCTTTCTTATTACGTACATTACATGTACTTCTCACAAAACATTAGTCCCCCTCTGGAAAGGCCACCCGTCTTATAAGGCCACTTTCCCGGTGCAGAAGGGGTGGCCGTGTAAGAGGGGGACTACTGTATTTACAAGCTGGCCAAGCAAAGAGTCATTTCTCTGTTTCACAGTCATATGTAAGCTGTCAGTTAGTAATCAAATTAGTATTTTATATTTGTGCACAGAACAAACTGAGACCAGTTTTTTTAAGAGTCCTTGATTATTTAATTTATAGGATGGACTAAAATTAGCAGTATACATTAATATTATGTAATACATAGGTTTGGGAGAAAACAACCTGTACATGTATTTTATGAATATGCTGAATAGTGTACTTAACTAAATCTGCTGATAACATCATAATAATAATAATAATAATAATAATGGTATTCAACAGATGGTTTTTGTTCAAAAACAGAATTTGAAAGGTGAACCTTAATACAGAGATCACCTGTGCATAAAGGCCAAGTTGGCCTTTTGCCATGAATGGCTGCTATTGACAGGTTTGACTTAATTTTCGAGTGTAAAAGATATTTTAGGTTTATTACATATAACTTGATTGATTAAAATTAAAGCTATTGTAATATACTCAGTAGTTTATGATACATTGTAACATCCTGAGTAGTTTGTGATACATTGTAACATACTTGTCATTTATGATACATTGTAATATACTGTGTAGTTTATGATACATTGTAATATACTGAGTAGTTTATGATACATTGTAGTATACTGTGTAGTTTATGACACATTGTAATATACTGAGTAGTTTATGATACATTGTAATATACTGTGTAGTTTATGATACATTTTAACTTACTGAGTAGTTTATGATTAGCAGTTTATTGTGCATTGTAATATACTGAGTAGTTTATGATTCATTGTAACTTACTCAGTAGTTGATAATACATTGAAACTAACTGTTATATTTTAGCATTGCTTTTTTCTATTAATTTCTTTTCTCAGGTCAGAATATATTGAATTTTCAAACTATTCACAACTTTTCTGTCATGTATTCCACAAGGCCTGTAATATGTCATGCAGTTCAACTGATATTTAAGTTCTAGCACATTTGGTAATTTTTTTTATATTTATGTTCTCATGTACTTTGTTGCTTGCAGTTTACCTTAATTGCAGTACACTGCCAGTATATTTTTGGATTTTAAACCTCAGATTTTACATTCAGTATTCCCTCATTATGCCTATGGGAGTGATGGAGTATACAGTCTTATCATGGAATAGGTGATACATATAATTTTAATGCCACTTAATGAAATGGGATCCATGATCAAAGTTCCTTATAACAGGAACTGTGTTATAATGAAGGGTCCTATGGTGAGGCAGTGCAGTATTCAGTACTTTTCTTAACTTGCAGTTGCCCCGGATCAGTCCTGTTACTGTTTAAACTGAGGTCGGGTCAAGCCATTCTCCACACAGGGGATTTTCGTGCAGATCCAAGCATGGAATTGTATCCAGTATTACAGAATTATAAAATAAAGACATTATACTTGGACACCACGTAAGTCACTATCATGCCACACTTTCATAAATCATCACAGTTCAGAATATGTCTTCAAATCAGTTTTCATGTTCACATTTTGGAAAGTATGAAAGTAACGGAGCATTAATCCCAAGGCTTAAAAAATTTTATAAAAGTGAGCTTGACCAGGGCAAGTTGATTGTAAAATTTAACTTGCTCTTGGGGGATTTGAGCATGCCCCAAAATATTACATCAAAATGTCAAAATTACATCAAAATGTCACAACTAAAGTAAATATATGGTACAATGAAATGTAGAATATTTAAAGGAAGTTGCATTATATTTATTTTACAAATGTTGAACATGCATCTTCTTTTTATCTTTGCATCTTAAAACAATGTGTCAACAATTAAAGTTATGAAAAAAGATATATTAAATAGTACAGTACACGCATCATGGATTATGGATTGCCCACTCAATCTCGTGGACACATGGGCAAGAGATTAAGTGTCCAATACAAGTAGTGGATGTCCACTCAGTCAGGTGAATTTCCCTTTAGTCTAGTGGAAATCCACCCAGTCTAGTGGAAGTCCATCACAGATTTTATTGCAGCCATAGTGAATTTTATGGCACCCCTCTCAGAATTTATTGTTTATTATACAAATCAACACACTAAGCAAACAAATGAGGGAGACCCTGACACCATAGACCCAACCAAGACAGGTGTGAATTTCACACCTTTACCTGTTGTTACATGTCTAGGCTTGTACAAAAGTAACAAAGAAAAGAGTGAAGCCAAATCACTATGATAGGACACGTGATCACTTTCTTTTAAGCGATGTAGTAACATTATATGCCAGCTTTCATGTCCGCCATGGACGAATTCAATTGTACTGAACGAATCTTACTTTAAGATTCAGTAATAAAAAATTTTTTAAAAAAGAGTTGTTTACTACAAAGCAGAAACTGGCGCTGAATCTAGGTCAGCAAAAGATACAAAGTTTCAAACTACTGACTTTATCAGGTCAAAATGAACTGAACTGAATTTTCCGGAAAAATGTCAAATCCAGTGAACAAAGCCATCATTACAATAAAAACATGCAATGCAACAAAACAAAATAAAAAAAGTTAAAAACCAACACACAAGTATTTAAATTTCGTATACATAACACTTCCCCCATAATGAAAAAGAAAGATTTATATAATAAAGCTTTCTTTTTACCATATGTTAATTATACATGAGGTAAAAAAAAAACTACATAAGAAGAACTCTTATGAATTATATAAAGTGTACATGAAATAATATTTCTATACACGGGAAAGTACATCTGCTATTAAATTATCATTTCCTTTGTTGTGACTGATGTCAATATTATATTCCTGTAACAACAAACTCCACCTTAATTATCTTTGATTTTTGTAAAGGGGTTGTGATCACTAAACACAACAATTGGAGAAGGAGCTGAACTAATGTAAACTTCAAAATGCTGTAATGCCAATATCAAAGCCAAACATTCCTTCTCGATTGTTGAGTAATTTTTTTGGTGCTTATTTAATTTTTTAGAAAAATAGCACACTGGATGATCAACACCATTTCTGTCTTCTTGAATCAATACTGCTCCAACCCCAACATCACTTGCATCAACAGATAGTTTAAATGATTGACTGAAATTTGGAGCTGTAAGAACTGGTGCACTTTTAGGTATGGTCTTTAACTTATCAAAAGCCTCCTGACATTTTTCAGTCCAAAGAAACCTATTTTTCTTGCTCAATAAATTTGTCAGGGGTTCAGCAATATTAGAAAAATTGGAACAAAATTTCTGATAGTATCCAGCCATACCTAAAAATTGCATCAGATGCTTTTTACTGACAGGCACAGGGAATTCAGAGATAGCCTTGACCTTAGCATCTATAGGTTTAACTTGTCCATGTCCCACAATATGTCCTAGAAAAGTTACACAAGCATGGCAGAACTCACTTTTAGATAAATTGTCAAACTTGCGTCAGTGAGTCTGTCAAAGAATTTCCGAATTGTTGCTAGATGTTCTTTCCAGGTGTCGCTGTAGATGATGACATCATCGATGTAAGCATCACAATTATCTAGATAAGAGGTAATCATATTCATCAAACGTTGAAAGGTACTTGGCAAACCCATCATCCCAAACGGCATCACTTTATATTGATAAAGTCCATCTGGAGTCACGAATGCTGAAATTTCCTTTGCCCTTTCCATTAGTGGAATCTGCCAAAATCCTTTCAGAAAGTCAAATTTGGTGACATACTTGGCATTTCCAATTTTATCTTGGTAATGGAAATGAATCTGTCTTAGTCACACTTTTCACCTTCCTATAATCAGTGCACATACGGAAAGTTTTATCTGGTTTCGAACAAGTATACATGGTGAACTCCAGTCACTTTTACTGGGCTCTATGAAATCATTCTCCAGCAAATACTGAATTTCCTTTTTCAAGTATTCCTGTTTGAGAGGGTTCATCCTGTATGGGTGTTGTTCACAGGTTTGGAATTCACAATTTCAAAGTCATGAAAAATTTTGTTTGCCCACGTAGGAACATCTGGAAATGAGTGCTCATATTCAAATAATAACTGTTTAAGTTCATTCCTTTCTTGTTGTTGCAAATGTGAAAGTTTCTGGTCCAGATTATTGATAATTTCCAAATTCTGAAGATTTGTCGCACCAAAATCAGTAGAGTCGGGTTGAATTCCTTCACTTAAATCCTCAGTGAGTGGGACAGGTACAACTAAATTAATTGCATGATTTACCTGGCTATCTCTCTCAATATACTCCTTTAACATGTTTATGTGGCAAAGTTGTTTTTGTTTTCGCCTCCCAGGAGTATTTATGATGTAATTTAAATCATTTACTTTCTTTTCAACCATGTACAGACCATAACACTTGGCCTGAAGAGGACTTTGTGGAATGGGCAATAGAGAGCCAGAACTCTGTCACCAGGCTGAAAACTCCTTTCCTTTGAGTTTTTTCATACCTTAATTTCATTTTTGACTGAATAGAGTGCAGATTCGCTCTTGTGACCTCACAAGCCTTTGACAACTTTACTTAAAATTAGAAACATAATCAAGAAGATTAAGTTCAATATCTTCATTAGAAAGAAGTTTCTCTTTCAGCAGCTTGAATGGTCCATGCGCAGTGTGTCTGAAAACTAGTTCAAAGGGACTAAATTCTAAAGATTCTTGAACTGACTCCCTAACAGCAAACAAAAGTAAATGAATGCCTTCATCCCAATCTTTACCCATATCAAAACAATATGATCAAATCATATTCTTCAAAGTCTGATGAAATCTTTCTAAAGCCCCTTGGCTTTCAGGGTGATAGGCAAAAGATTTGATTGTTGAATGCCTAATTCATACATAACTTGCTGGAAAATTCCAGACATAAAATTTGACCCTTGATCCGATTGGACAGATTTGGAAAGGCCAAATTGAGTAAAAAACTTTATCAAAGCTTTTACTATAGTTTTAGTTTTAATATTCCTCAAAGGAATTGCCTTTGGGAACCTTGTTGATGCACGCATAATGATCAACAAGTATTGGTTACCTGAGTTGGTCATAGTTAATGGACCAACACAGTCTGCCATTATTCTACTAAATGGTTCGTCAAATACAGGAATAGGTTGCAGATGAGCCTTAGGTATCTTCTGATTGGGTTTTCCTACCATTTGACAAGTATGACAAGATCTGCAGTATTTACAAAACATCACTTTTGACTTTTGGCCAATAAAAGTGAATCAAGATCTTGTGATAAGTCTTATTAATCCCTAAATGACCAGCCAGAGGAGTTTCATGGGCCAAATGAAGTATTTCCTGTCTGTAAGATTTTGGAACTACAATTTGATAGTTCACATACCACTCGTCACCAGCAGGTACCTTGGGAGGTCTCCATTTTCTCATAAGAATTCCATTTTAATGAAATAACAGAAAGGTACATCAGTGGCTTCAGTTTCACTAATGGCCCTCTGAAAGAAACAGGAGATCTCAGGATCTTTTTCCTGTTCGACGACAAGTGATTGTCATTTGTCACCCTGATTAGAAAAAAGAGAATGAGTAGTTAAAAGAGGATCATTGTGATCAATCCCTTTTGATTGATCCAAACAAGGACTGAAAGTGACCTCATCAAAAGCCTGACCAATACATGTGTCAGCTAAAGGAATACTTTCCTTATCGAAATCATTTTCAAGAGCTTTCTTTGCCATAGCTCTAGTAACTGCACAAGCTGGGTATAAATCAGGAAATTCTTTTTCAATTGGATCGACTTTCTGATCCAAACAAGATTTGTCGGTTACAAGTGAATTAACCACAACCTTATCTCCAGCTAGGTCATTGCCCAGTAATAAATGAATTCCCTGAACGGGTAAAGAAGACACTTTTCCAACTCTCACAGGTCCTAAAACTGAGTCTGATGACAAATTTACACAATGGAGAGGAACATTAACAAAGCTGCACTCTACTTCCTGAATAAGAACACTCTCATTAGAAGAAGACTTCTCAGAAAAAGGCAAAGTAGCTGATAATAAAAGACTCTGAGAAGCTTCTGTGCCCTTTAAAATTTTAATAGGGATAGGATTGGCCAAATCACCCAAGAGTGATATAGAACCCTTCAGCATGAATGGTTTATAATTCTCCATAATAAAATCAGACTGGGGTTTATTAGACCCAACAAATGTATTGCTTTCAATACATGACTGTGACCTTGACCTCTTAGAAATAAGAGCATTTGGGATAGGTCTGTCTTGATTCTGATGCTTATATTTCAATTTGAAGCAATCAGAAATAACATGTCCTTTCTTCTTGCAATAGGTGCATGTAGGAAGAGACAAGGATTTTGAATCAAGTTTATCAGAAGCTTGATTTTTAAAAGTTGTGCCAGACTGAGTTTTAGAAGGGCTCGTATTAGGCTGAAATACCTTTTTACCAGTAGATTGCTGAGTGAAAGACTTTCCTAAAACAGGAACTTTATGAGTTAAGAAATACTCATCAGCAGCACAAGCAGCATTTTCCAAGGTTTCAATCTTATGCTTGTCAACACAAGTCTTAATGTCACTATGGACACAGTTCTTGAACTCTTCAAGTAATACAAGTTGTTTGAGACTTTCACAATCTTGATTAACTTTCTTGGCTAAGCACCATCTATCAAGTAACTGCTCTTTTTGTAACTGCAATTGTCTTACTTTTCTCTTTAGTTCCAACTTTCTTAACTCTAGTTCCATCTTTTTTAGCTGTACTTCCATTTTCAAAAGGTCCAACCACTCTTGGGTATAATTCCAATAAAGTCTCTACTTTTGATGATATTGTAAAAAAGCCTGATGATTTCACTAAAGATTTCAAACAAAATGTGAAATAATACTTGGGATTTAAAAATTTCTGAAAACTAGGAGAATTTAAATTTCAGAAAATAATTTTCTGAAATATTTTAGCCAAAATTCATATATCCCAAGGACGAGGCCCCAATTTTCTGTTACATGTCTAGGCTCATACAAAAGTTTTCATACAAAAAATTTTCTTTGTTACATGTCTAGGCTCATACAAAAGTAACAAAGAAAAGAGTGAAGCCAACAAGCTTTGTAAAATTTAACAAAATAATTTATTTCCCTAGAAAACAAGGTAAAAATATGAAAAAGAACTTACGGTTTCTGAATCAAATCCAAAAATTAATCCAATAATTAAAAATATAAGTCCTATCACTAAAAAGTTCTAAGTGAATCAAAGTTCGAATCCCGATGAAGATCCAAGATGGAAGGCGATGACGTCTTCGATAACCTGTTTTGTGTTGTCATGTCAACAGTTCCTTGTTGAATGACCAAGAATAATATTCCAGCTTTAGAATTCGGAATAATTTTCAATAAATGTCTTTGCCCAAGAATTCTGATGAGCACAAGTATTTTCCAGGGTAAATAAATTATTAATTCCGAAAAATAGAAAAATGCAAATCAAACTGGCAACAACAAAATAAATACCTTTGAGCTCTGAAGTTATGAATTACGACTGACCAAAAATCACTATGATACGTCAGTCTTAACCCTAACTGAAACGCAAAACAGATCACTGATAGGTCACGTGATCACTTCCTTTCAAGCGATGTAGTAACATTATATACCAGCTTTCACGTCCACCATGGACGAATTCGATTATACTGAACGAATCTTACTATAAGATTCAGTAATAAAAAAAATTTTTAAAAAAAGAGTTGTTTAGTACAAAGCTGAAACTGGCTCTGAATCTAGGTCAGCAGAAGATACAAAGTTTCAAACTACTGACTGTTTATCAGGTAAAAACGAACTGAACTGAATTTTCTGGAAAAATGTCATATCCAGTGAACAAATCCATCATTACAATAACATGCAATGAAACAAAACAAAATAAAAAAGAAATTCAAAACCAACACACAAGGATTTAAATTACATATCTGTAACACTGTACAAACTATACAGTGGTAACATTTCTTGTGGTACTTATCGGGGCCTAGCTTGTGATACATAAAGATGAACACACATTGTGTAGAAAAAGAAACAAGTTTTTAAATTTCTTAGATATCTTCCGACCCTTGTCCATGACAGAGCATACATCAGGAAAAACTAACCAGCCACAATGTACATCCCTGTTGATTGATTATATATACATGTACCTTTTCAGATGTACATATGCAGAAATCTACATACCTTTCTGCATGAAGTGGCAACTTCAATATTCTTTCTCAATAACACAGAAATCACTAGACCACTTTGGTGGCCTAAGTGGTTAGAGTGTCCGCCTCGGATATGGGGGGTCATGGGTTCGAACCCACGGCCAAGTCATACCAAAGACTTATAAAAATGGTACTAACAGCTGCCTCACTAGGCATTCAGCATTAAGAGGTTAGCGTTAGGACTGGTCGGCCTGGTGTCAGGATAATGTGACTGGGTGGGACATGATGCTACATGTCTGCGGCATGATGCCCCAGTGCTAGACATCACTATAAACTGCCACACTGCAGACATCAGAGTGATATGACTGAAATACTGTTAAAGCAACATTAAAAATCCATAACAGACACACACACGCACGCACACACATAATAAATGATTTTTCATAAAAGTGTTTTGTATACTGGTTATTAATTTGTCAGTTTCCCTTTTATTTCCAAGACCCACACTGCAGAAATTACTGAAAGCAGTAATAAAATAAAACTCAGAAAATGATTAAAAACTATTTACTATTTATGCTGTACATGTATGATTAGGAGCACTGGAACGCTATGACAAGTATGTCATAATTCTTTCCAAAGATTATTCTACTAGAGTAACATGGCAATGTGTATTAAAATATAAAAAGATACACAACCCATGCTATAAAAAGGTTCTCATATAGCTTCATGCTTTGATATTTCAAAATGCACATTAACTGTTGAAAAAAAATATCACAAAACCACACAACTTAATGAAATTAAAAGAGATTAGTTTGTGAAAACAAATTTGGACTGAGAAACACATTTTTGTTAAGTTCTCATATTTTCACATAAAAGTGGTCACTAGCTATATATGAAAAACTACATATAATTATTTGTTATTTTCCCATTTATAATATAGTGTTATGGTTTGATTCAAGTCTCAACTTAATTGTATTTTTTTTCTTCAAAAAATCAGAACAAATGTATTTATTTCAAGCTATATCCTCCCCTCTGTCTTTATCTCCCCCCTCCCAGATTACTCTACCCCTCCCCCATAGTATAAATGAAAAGTTGAATGATTTAAAGCAGGACAGTTCCTTGCAGCTATTTTTCTTGCTTCAGTGTTTCAAAATAAATTCTGTTTGTAAATGTAAATGTTTGTTGTTGTCACATAACAAAACACTATAAAACTAAAAAGATATTTGTGAAAAACGAAGTCAGCCACTATGCTTGTTAACAATGGTTATCAGCAAGGTGTCGAGATTCAATATTCTATCAGCACTAATGTTTCAAAAGATCATTAACTTCTGAGTGAAAATGTTCTCAGTTGTTTGTGGAAAAATAAATTTTGGAGAAATGCAATCAGGTTCAAGCAGTATATAAAACCTTTAATTCTCCCCATTAATCATTTGATGCAGTGCAAACAATACACATCTATTACAGTAGCAGAAAGCTATGACATGTTTATGAAAGCTGTTACACTACAGGCTTGTTTATGTTTTAAAAAGGCATCTTTATTGTAATAAAAGGTGTTTATTACAGTATGACCCCACTATAACACGGTAGTTGGGAGCCATAGAACCTGACCGTGTTATAGACCGAACCGTGTTATAAGCAGCCATGTCAGTTAGCTGAAGAAAATGATGCATGTACCCCAAAAAATTGGCGGGGGTGGGGTGGGGGTGGGGGTAGGTAATAAATGCAGGTGGTTAAATACGTGCTTCATTGGCACAGTTACCATCTTAAATCGATGCATATTAAATGAGAAATACACCTGTAGTGAAAATAGAAGACATATAATATTTTACTTTATTTAGAGAACCACAAATTGGTACATATACATGTATACTTTTTATATATACATGTCTAATGTATAGCATGAATAGAGTATCAACACCGTGTACTCACCCGTGAGTCTCATCACATACATCGAATCCACAATACAAGTAATTCCATTGAAATATGCGTACACAGATATAAAAAATTCAATAATTTTGTCACAGGTCATATAGATCTGAATTCAGTGGAAAAACATAACACAATCATGTAATGAATGATGAAGCACATTTACTTTTCAGTACATTCCAAGTTGGTAAAAGTTAGTTCGCGTTTTAAGCTGCTGTTGGTAGTGTTCGTAAGCATAAACTTTATCCCTGCAAAAAGGAAACTTTCACAGTACAGTAAACGTGTTCCAGTCACATTGGAAAATCAAAAAGTCCATTAGATTCCATTGCTTTTATTTAAATTTGGTGCTGACTTCCTTTGAAGAAAGGTTCTTTGTTTTTATTGAAGATTGTAGCCGGCTTTCTTTGATGATGGGTGCATGCGTTATTGAAGTCACCGCTAAAGGACAGCTTTGGAGAACCAAACAAATGCCCGTTTCTTATTGTGGGAGCTACATCAAATAATTGTATTGCGTGATTGAGACTGATGTTTTTTCCCATTTGCTTAGCATATTTTCATAACAATTGGTGTTTCAAAGGTAATCTGTTTTCTTTGAAATTTCAGTAAGCTATTTTATCTGGGTACATTTTTAAAAAGGAATTGGCCGTCATTTGGTCGATTGTAGTTACTGTTCTTCCCTGCCTGTTGAATAGACCAAGAAGTAAATTGTGGTAGCAGAGTGAAGTTGCCTTCCATGCATGCATCAGAAATTTAACAAAGGGTCAACTTACAATGTAGGCGCAGATGTTCTAGTCTGATGACAGGGATTACTACAGAAAATACGAGTGTTCTGAAGGATTTAATTCTGAGTGAAAACAAGAGGAATTTTACTTACCATCCACATACAAATGTCAGTTGATGTAAATATGTTACTAGCAAGTGGCCGAAAATCCGATGAAAGATAGATTATAAGATAATGCCTCATCTGGTTGATCTCCGCTACCAAAAATGTCAACAACAAAATAAGCGGATATCTCAAGACATACAGTACTCATGCTAGATGTCAGCATAAGCAGATTATGATATAACAATGCACTGTTAGAATGGTTTGTCAATATGGACAAAGAATTTGTTTATGTAACAGTAGATAAATTTCAGTACATTTTACATCAAGTTTGTGGCTTCCTTTCATGGGGCCTCTGAATTTCTCCACTCCAAACCAATGGTTGTATATACAAGTGTAAACAGCCAACAATGTCGCCAGTAAAATAAAAATCGCAGTATATTTTGCCGCCAAGACAAAAAAAATCACAGTTTGCAACATTGGCGAAGCCCTATGCGAGTACAGAAATAAACTTTGTACATGTTATTTTTCAAACTTTTAAGAAGAAAAAAAAACCTTTTCGTGTACGAGTAAAATACATATAAAATTCCAGGAGCCAGGCCATGATCATCTTTTAAGAAAGAATTTTTTTTTTTTCTTGTACGAGAAAAATACATGTATATAAAAAAAATACATGTATATAAGATTTCGGGAGCCACACCATGACCATGTTATATCCAAATTCGTGTTATAATGGAGCATGCTATAGCAGGGTCACACTGTATATGCTAAACTGAGAGTGATTATGCATATTAATTTTCAGTTGACATCAACTGTCACAGTAGTTTTTATCACTAACTTAGAAATGAACAGTAGAGAGTATGCATTTTTAAAGTGCTTCAATTATTTTCATTTTGGAAATTTTCTACTGACAGAAATAAAATTAGAATACCACTCTTTATTCTAAATAAGTAAATTCCTGCTTATTTTGTGTGTAAAAAGGATTTATATAATTGGATTATTTACCTGCTTTTAGCATGATTTTCTTATTTTTGTAATATCCATAGTTGAATTTGGTCATAATTATCATGTGCAAATTTAAAGTGTCAGAAATTTAATAGATTGAACATCAGATGAGTGAGCATTACTGCAATAATCAAAGTTAACACAATGACAATATTTACAGTGACCTTAGAATGAATATAAATGGTTCAAAATAAAGAGGAAATAATTGTGATTTACAGCCAGTGAAACCAAAGCACCTCCAGTTTGGTGCAGATAAAGAACTTCTACCAAGGATGCCACAATCAATAGCAATCAGTATAATCAGAAATAGATTTGACAGCCTTGGCAAATCAGATTTAGGCACTGATTAGATCTGATAATAGTTATCTGTCTTGGATATTGTTACATGGATGGTATTACTTAAAACAACGGAAAAAATTGCTTTGAACAGGAAGTCACAATAATTTATCAAATAATGTTTCAAGTGTTAATTTAAGTTCTCTGGTAATTTATAAAGAAAAGTTCAGAAAGTTATTTTATTGATTATTTAGAGCAGTATGTTTACGATAGTTAAACAGACGATAGAAAACAATGTCTCTGGAAAATATTCTTCCATTTGATCTTGTGTAAATTAGTATCACTTCAGTATTCTAAGCCATCAGTACTCCAAATACTTTGATTGTGTAAATGTCATTTCTTTTTCAGTTACTGTGACCCAGCTTATACGTTTCCGGCCCAGCAAGAAGTGATAGATTTTGCAGTAAACCTTGTGGTAAATGCCCGCAGTGAAAATCCTAAAACACTGATTGTGTGTGGTGCATATACTATAGGAAAGGAGAGAGTTTTTACTGGTAATGGAATTATTGCTTACCAAATTGAATTGTCCAGTTCATCCACTTATAATGGCCATCTTCCATCAACAGTCATGTCTCACATCCAGGCATTTTTCTCAATGTCATTTTGATAACTTTAAAGCTGTTTGAGGATAAGGAATGAAACTTGGTATACATGAACATTATCCTACAAATTGTGTTGCAAACCACTTTCACAGTGCTCTCTTTAAGGTCAAGGTCATGGTTCAAACTATTTTGCATTTTCATCCCTTTCCCTTCCACTCCATAACTTTAAAGCCATTTTGAGATTTAGGGATGAAATTTGGTATAATTACATCATTAGTAGAAGGTATGATCCATATTACATTTGGGGTGCTATCTTTAAGGTCAAAATCAAGGCTCATTATTTTATGTATTTCATTGCCACTTTCCCTTTTGCTCTGTAACTTTAAAGTTGTTCAAGAAAAATGATGAAACTTGAAATAGGTATTCTTACACATCATTGCTAAGTGTATCACATACTACATTGTCTTTGTTTTCAAGGTCAAGCTCATGGCTCATTATTTCTTTTGTTTTCATCACACTTTCCTTTTTGTTCCATAACTTTAAAGCCATTTGAGGTTAAGGGATGAAACCTTGTATACTTATACGTTAGACATCTGCAGCCTTTTAGTATTGCACTGCCAGATCCACTAGTTTGTAGAGTGCTGCATGCCAGGTCAAATTCGTCCCTTTAGTTTAATTATTGTTTTTAGTAAATACAATACAAAACTACATCTGGTACTGCATGCCTTTCAAGGAGTCTGGCATGCCACTGCTGTCACGTGTGTTATAGGTTGCGGACACCGGTTATACATTATCAGTAGAAGGAGTGTTACATACCACATTAGAGGTGCTCTCTTCATGGTCAAAGTTGAAGCTCAGTATTTTAGATTTCTCCTGTTAATTTCCCTTCCACTCTATAATTGTATAGCCTTTTGAGATTAAGGGATGATGACTTCAACATGGTATGCAGGGGACAAAAGCTCACAGAATTTGCTTGTTTTGGGAGACAGTATACATAAATTTTGTTCTTAAAATGCTACATAAACCTTAGTGAAATGGTCATCTGTTAAGTTCTATAATCCAGGTAAGCAATATCAATGCCATATGGGCCTCTTGTTGATTTTGGTCTTTGATGTTTTGTGGCACATAATCTCAGAACTCTTCAACCATTGATGTTAATTCTTTGATTGTTTCACTTTCTTCTACCGAATGTTAGCTATTTCACAGGCATTGAACTGTAAGATTTGTATAATTTTAGCTATTTCAGAAGCATTGAACTGCAAGATTTGTGTTACAAGGGAAAAGAAAAACACACTGGACTGCCTGGAGGAACCCAGACTGAAATCTCGACTCAGTCTAAAGTGGAGTGATTCTGGGCTTCATGTCTTACCCATGGCTAAATTGAGAGGACAGGTATGGACCATGTGACAAAAGAAAAGAAGAAATTTCCTATTATCTCAATAGAATTGTGACTTTGCTTGTTATGGATTGATCTAATCTAGAGTGAAATGTATGGGGTACTCAATCTGAAATCATGCAACTCAGTTCCTACTTGTTAATTTTTCCTGTTGAAATTTAGAGGTTTAAAAAAACTCACATGCATATGTAGAATACATTATTTACCTGTGTGTTAAACATACAGCTGACAACATCATTGACCCAGATCTGCCATTGCATAATGCAATGGTAAATCTGGTCTACATTATTCCCTTGTAATGTAGGACATTTATTTACTGCTAAATTATACAACAACAGATTAAGGTTTGTACTGTTTTGTTGAAATTATTAGAATAAGGAATAGCTGAGACGCTTATTTGCTGGAGCATTATACAACAGTCTCTATTATTCTCTTGAAATCGCTAGTATTTTCAGAAAAATTAGACACTTATTGACTAGTAAGTTTTTCAGTAGCTATGCCATTCACTTAAAATCACTAGTCAAATGAATAGTTTAGACTTATTTACTAGTATGTTAGACACTAACAGACTTGGGTCTGTACTATTCACTTAAAATAACTAGAAGCTTGAATAGTTTAGATACTTATTTACTACCAAGTTATATAGTAACTGCTGTTGAGTCTGTGATATTCATTTAAAATAAATAGCTTTGACACTAGTTGGTTGGCGCATTATGTAATAACAGGACAGGATCTATCCTGTTCACTTGAAATTACTAGTAAATGAATAACTTCGACACTTATTTGCTGGTTCATAATATCAAGGTCTACATCGTTAACTTGAAATTAGTAGTAGAACAAATAGTTTAGATACAGTATTTGTTGTTTATTATGCAATAGTAGTGCATGGTCTGTGATATTCACTTGAAATTATTAGCAGAACAAATAGCTTTGGCACTTATTTGCTGATTCATTTTACAGCAGCAGATTCATATCTGTGATGTTCTGCTTTGTCTGGCCGAGTGGTCTAAGGCACTTGCCTTTACAGATCACTGACATCTCACCACTGTCTGTGTCAGTTCAAGTCACAGGCGTAGCCAATATGGGTATGTGAGAAAACTTGCCAGTAGCTTCCCATGGGTTAGTGGTTATGGGGGGGGGGGGCAGGTTCTTCCTCCACCAGTTATACTCGCAGCCAGCTATAGCCTATCATGTGCTGAAGAATGGCATTAAACCCACAACCACCACAACAACAATATTTCCATGAAATCAATACTGGAGCAAATAGTTCTGGCGCTTATTTGTTGGTGTATTATAGTATGGCGGATCCAGGTCATTTAAAACCACTAGTAGAATGAATAACATTATCATAGATTTGCTGGTGCATTGTACAACTGCACATCTGGTCAACAATATAAACTTAAAACCAATGACAGGAACAAAAGCTTAGACACTTATTTTCTGTTGTGTTATACAACAAGCAATCCAGGTCTATGATGTTTGCTGAAATCACTAGAAGAGCAAATAGCTTAGACATTATTTGCTGGTTTTGTATATTTTTTCCGATTCAGATCTACAATATTCACTCAATACTATTAAATTGGATATCTTAGACACATATTTGCTGGTGCATTATATTCCAGTAGATTAGGTTCTACCCTCTTCAGTTAAACCACTGTTAGAACTAATAGCTCTTAACACTTATTTACTGGTTCCTTGTATGCCAGCAGTCCAGGTCTATGATAGTTGCAAAAAATACTAGTAAATTGAATAGCTTTGATCCTTGCGTGAAGGTGCATTATACAACAGCTGAGCAGGGTCTACCCTGTTCACTTGAAATAATTAATAAAACAAATAGCTTACACAGTTGTTTTGCAGATCTGAGTCTATGATATTCACTCAAAACAACCATTGTAACAAATATCTTAGAGACTTATTCACTTGTTCATTAGTCAACACCATTATTGGCTGTATCATGCCATAGCTGCCAAGTGTCCCGTTTTTCCCATATTTGCCCCATATTTTGGACCTGAATATGGGTGTACATATTTCTTGCTGAAAATACGTTTTTTAATTTAAAAAAAAAATAAAAATTACCTTGCAATTTTCTGTTAAGAATGGGCACTTGATTCCATTCTCATAGAAATGTATTGCACGTATATAGGGATAGAGTTCTAAAATATGATTGGTTCATTCAAAATCGAGGCTACTATGCCTGTCTTGAACCATCATAATGGGTTGCTCAAACAGTTGCTGCTATCACTGTATCTCATCATTGTAATATTCAGCTTCTTATGATGTCGAAAAGTAAAGCAGAATATTCAGATTTTTCTCCAGGACATTTGTGCCATCTTGTTTAGATTTGTGAAAACATCTAGTAAATAAGAAAATATTGTTTTGCAAATTGTGTAATGTGATTTCACTATTGGACATGGAGGCGCCCACAACATTCATGAGCATGAAAAAGCTAATAAATATCAGCTTGCTGCATCATCATCAACAACTCAGTCTGAACTTACAACGTATATAAATACCAGAGAGAACCTTGATGTAATTCAATCAAAATTTGGTTTATTAAATTTCCTGTATAATTGAACCTTCCTCTTTCAGTTACCAGTGTTGCTGGTAATTTATTTTGCACATGTTTTCCAGACAGTAAAATCGCAAAGGATTACTTGTGTGTTAGAACAAAACAGTTCAGTAAGAAAATCACACAGAATTCAGATCATCAGTGAAGGATGGTCCATTGGAATCGATAATGATTGAAAAAAAAAACAAGTTGTGAAAAAGGCTTCTATAAACAGCCTGTGTCTGAGTATGTGTTGCACTCTTGCACCTTCTAAATGGGCACCAAAATGGAACAGGGTGCCAGTTCAGAAAGTGCAAGAGTGCAACACATGCACTTTTGACATTAAATAATTAAGTAAGGTACTCTCCTACTCACTGATGGTTGTAAATGTTATAAATAGTTACATATACATTAAAATTTAAATGTTCCTGATAATCAGTATATTTGTCATAAGCAGTCAGTATTTTTGTACTCAGGGTTGGCAGCTATGTGCCATTCCCAAGAGGCAATCAGCCCGGGGTGACCTGGGTGGATATCAAACCCATTACCCTTGGATTACGAGTCTGACCAAAAGCATTATTTCATGAAAACCTTTCATGTTTTGTACATATGATGCTATGCCACCATCAAATATGACTTCAGTTACTACAGTTTGAAAAACCCGTAAATGATTTCTTCACCAGAACCACTGTGACCAAACTTGGCTGAAATCACCCTGACATTGATCCCATTAATTTTTTACACATATGATGCAGATCTGCCATTAGATATGGCCACCATTACTAGAAACAGAACAAAAAAATCTTTAAAAGATGTTCAGACACTGCACATAAGAATCTGACTCATCATCGCAAGCAACAGGAGACAATCCACTACACTTCTTTACTATGCATCTGCCTCTGTGCCATATCTGCGTATGTGCAGATTTCCCTGTTTCCCATGAATATGCATAAGCCCACTTAACCAGTCACTGCGAGTAAAATCTTCTTGCCATCGTGACCTAACATGACCCTTAATGATGTTTGAATGTGCCCATCAGAGTTTCTCATTCGAACATGATTGATAGAACAGGCACATTCATTTATGCATTGGAGCTTGTTACATTGTTTCGTTGATGGCATTTTCTGTGAACTCCTGGAGAGTGAGGAAATCTGCATAATGTGTGGCCATGGGTGATAAAGGAGTATAGCAGGTTCTTGCCCCCAACTTGCGATGATCCTTTCTACATTCCCAAGCAAACAATAGGTCACTATAGTAGAATGTTGATTTTCTTAATTTTTGAGGAGACACAAAATATATTAAAGGAGACCAGAAATCAATGGAAATATAGAATAGTAATGAAGGCACTATAGAAAGAAACTTTATTCTGAAGTATCATCTGTGACCGTAATGCCAATATTTAAATATTGGCATATCTTCAAAGCGCTGAATTTCCGTGACCTCATATGCAAAATTTCTGCACCTATTCGGTTATTTTCGTGATGTGACGTCATAGTAGCGACTCCAGCATCCCAACTGGCAGTTGCTAGAGTAAAAGACAATGCCGTTTTGTGTTGCTTACTGATGTAATGGCACATTAAGAATAGGCTGTGGACAAAATCTTTTTTTCTTTTCCAAAGATAAAGACAAAGAAAGTATGGATACATTATTGCAACCGAGTCGATTTCAAACACAGCACAGCACTCTCTGCTCATTACATTTCTCAAAGGAATGTTACGAGAGAGATCCTGAAAAAATGGCCGCTCTAGGATACGCAAATGCTAGGTCTAGACTAAAAGTTGGCGCTGTTCCAGACATACTGTTGAATATTTTAAATCCTGGGAAAAGTGTTAAATGTGAGTTATGAAAATAGGCAGAAGTGCCGAGTAAGTGACCACAAATTGCAACAATCAATTCACAGATTTTTTATCTACACCAGCAGTTCTAAAAAAAAATTTGATAGCCCAACACCTGGGGTCCCTCTAATTTTAGTTCAGGCCCATCCTGTATTCAAAGTGAGGTGCCCATCGGGCTTATCAAAGAAAAAAAATTGTTTGCCTGAGGAAATGAGTAAATGTATTTTCAAGGTTTTTGACATACGTGCCATAACATGGCACAATCTAAATCAAATCACCACTGTCCTAGGTGAAATTGAGATCTGATTATTAATGAAATGGAAGCTTTGCTAAAAATAAGATTCTAAACCCCTGACACAATTGTGTTTCAAGAAAACACAATTTTCAGTAATCTTAAAAAATTTTAATTTTTTTTTACAAAAAACAACAAAAAAACCCAACCCTTCAGTCTATGCTGGTTACATGTAGTATGTATAAACGGTAATTTGAAGTGATTGGAACTGATAAAAAAAACTATCCCTTGGGCAGTTTAAATAGCAGCGATTAAAAGAAAAGAGGTCAGGTATAAAATCAAAGTTTCACATTAACTGGCTGACAACAAAAATTGTGGTGAGGCGACTGTTGACCCCACCCCCTTTCCCTAATGTGCGAGTGCTCAAGGGATGCGCCATTTCTCCCTGTGATATGCCTTATAATCTGCCAGGACAAGCCCCTTTTTCATATTCTGGTCAGCTGTGGCTAAACTGCAAAATAGCTAAAGTATTGACTTAAGTACACAAGCAATAAAGCCAGTGTGACTAATTAACAGTTAATCCTTATCCTTGTTTTTATCTTGTGAAAAGGAATGCTGTTCGGACCATGTTCCACAGTGTGTGTATGTAAGCACCAGCAATTAATTGGCAAATAAACGATTCCCTATTTTGTTGTAACTTACAACGCCTATAGGTCTTCATTTTGACAGTTCAAATCTGCAGTCACAAGTTACCATACATGTGGCAACTGTTTTTCCCACATTTTATGTCCCACTTTATTTCCTTAGGTTTAAGTCTTAAAGCATGTAACACTGTTTACTGAATGAAAATATTTATTCTGAATTAGTTTTCTGGGGGCACATATACTGCATGGTGTATTTTGTTCTTTCTTTTAATTTAATCATGGTAATTAAACTTTACATATACGGTAGAGAAAGGTCAGGTGTTAACTGGCCGAATTTCTTTGGCGGAAATGGAGATGCGATTTTGTTTGCTGAAAAAATTACACAGCATTCACAGTGATCATTCATGGGATTTAAGCTAATTGGTGACAATTTCGTTTTTTTTATTTTTTTTTACTATAGTATTGTTCTTGTGGTTTTAAAAAATTTGAAATTTACATGAATAATGTTTAATCTTAACATTCTATTTATTGAAGAAAAGAACTGTTGTGTGATATTAATTATTTTGTCCAGTGCTGGATTTAGACATAGCGAGGCCCTAAGCTATGGGAAGCTGTAGAAGCCCTATTTGGTATAAAATAAATTTGAGAGACCCCTTCAGACTGTGAGGCACTAAGCTGTAGCTTGTTTAGCTTATGCCTAAATCCGGCACTGATTTCATCACTACAATATTTGCAAGTAATAAAACAGAATATGGCATCTGTGGATTGCATGTGTTATATCTATGTATGGTTTCGTGTTGTTTTTTTTTTTCTGAGAAATGAAACTGACTGACATAATGTAATAATCGGGAGTTCTCTTCGAAAAATCTGGAGATATTACTTGATTGGGAGGTAGGTGTGGAAATACCCTCAAAATTGGGTGGTTTTTTAACCCGGCTTGAGAGTTGACAGGTACGAACAGTCCGGTCTTGTGGAATTTCAGTCAGGGCTTGTGAGTTCATTCAAGTCACCAGCCCGGGGCCTGTGCCTAAAAAAAATTTTCTTTGAGCACTGACCAGTACAGTACATAAACTATTATACCAGACTTGCATATATTATCAGATTTGTCAATACGCTAACTGTAGCCTGCATGTAAAATACACTGTAATTGAACCATAAGAAGGAAGCTTCTTAATGTTTAAATTAATTACTTATGATTTCTGCATTGCAGATTTATTTGTGTTTTTTTAAAAAAAAAACTAATGCTTAAGTTACGACCAATGAAAACCATTCTCAATGCCTTTTACGCCTCCCCGATAACGGATATTGTTTCATACACAAGTTAGTCCCCATTCTAGTCTCTTCGCCCAGAATTCAGTATTATCTCTCAGTGTTTCATTGTCAGATGTATATTTTCAAAATATTAGTCCTTAGGTGGTGTGTTGGGGGTAGGTAATGAATATGTCATTTAGATATAATATGATTGAATCTCAGCCTTCTTAAATGAATTTATTGCATTGTGGTAAATTTATAATTTTTACATTGGGCACCATCATTTAATCCTTATCACACTTTTGCTCAGCACACAGTGTATAAGCAGCATTCATTTTAAAATTACATTGCTTTTTTTAAATTCTTAACACACAGTTCAACAGATATAGTTACGAGCATCTCTTGGAAACAGATTCAACTTTTTAATGTGCAACCCAAATCTTGTCTCCTCCTGTCTGTCTCGCTCACCATGTTTCTGTTTCTATTCGAGGACTGGCTAGTATTGCGTCACAGGACCACATGATCTTTCGTCTCATCAAAACTCGGAAAAGCCCGACAATTTACGGAATCGTGGTATCTTCCGCGCAATATAATCATTACCCACCCATGATATGTAATTTATAAACATTACAGTCGAATTAAAATTTGTAGAGAATTACATACATAAAAGGAAAATTTTTATTTCTGGTCTCGTTTAATAATAATGGGGGATCAGATGAACAAGTTTTGAATGTACCAAATCAGCAAGCTTATACTGTGAATATTATCAGATTTTGCCCTAAAAATGTAGGTTTTATTTTTAGGTACACAAGAGAAGGGCTACTCTCTGGAAATTTCTGTTCCAGATCTTGTTATCATTTCACTTATATCTTAAAAAGTACCATCATTCCCGGAAATTTTCTATTTTCAGGCTAATAAATATTTTATTTAATGCTAATATATGCTTTTCAACAAATTCTCTTCAATGGAAATTTAAGTCGTTTATCATCTTTACAAACTAAAAATGCATCACTTTAATGGATGCCAAGATTTCCAAAGAAAAATAAGCTGAAAATAGAGCAGCCTCAAAATTTTAAATTGAATAATTGATTTTATTGCTTAAATAAATATAATAGCTGTTTAATGATTATTTAGATTGCTTTTACCAGTTTTGGCTATTATTAGTGTCAGCATAGCTTATGGGATATACATGTAGCTTAAAGGAGCCAATAAACTGGATTATTAAGTATTAGATGGTAAGCCAATTTTAATTTGATTTGTTTGAGTGGGTTAATTGAGACCATTGATAAAAAAATTTCAGCCATTGTATGTGGGGAAATTAAAGTAAATATGGCGGTAAAAAAATTTTTTTTTCTCCATGGTTATACTTGGAATTTACTATTTTTAGCACTTATCGGATGGCCTGTTCTCCATCTTTCGACATTCATATGTTAGTACAAGTTTATCACTACTTCTCCTAATTACTTGGAGGATTATTATGAAATTTGACACGGATTCATCCCATGTCTAATTGGTCCTAAATAAAAACATTTCTGATCAAGCATCCAATATGGCTGCCACAGCAGCCATCTTGAAAATGTTATTGCTAGTCCTCCTGAATGGATGGTCATATCAGAATGGCTTTTCTTGAAAAGGCTTCTTACAGTGACTAGTTGGCCCAAAATGAAAATGGTACCAATCTAACGTCCAGTATACCACCACAGTAGCCATCTTGAAAATCTTGTTATTATTACTCTTCCTGACTGGAAAGACATATTGGTATGTGGTTTTCACCTGAATATTTTTAGGTCTTCTTGGTCATGAAAGGAAATGGTTCTTTTAAGACATTCCATATGGCTGTCATCTTGAAAATCCTGTCTCTGTTCCTTCTGAATGGATAATTGTATCAGCATGGGGTTTCACTGAAAGACATCTTATGATGTCTAGTTATCCTAAATGAAAATGGGCCGTGGGTGGTTGAGTGGTCAAAGGAACTTGCCTTTACAGATTGCTCACCATCTTGCCTCTATCCACATGAGTTCAAATCTTGGCTCAACCAGCATGGTTATGTAAGAAAGCTTGCCAATAGCTTACCATGAATCAGTGGTTCTTCCTGCAGTCTTGCCAGTTTCTTCCACCACCAAATAATCTGGCTGCCATGTATAGCCTAACATATGGCATTAAACCCCACAAAACTAAAGCCAAACCTAAACGAAAAGGGTGCTGTTCAAACATCACATATGGCCACCATCTTGAAAATCTTGTTATTACTATGCCACCTGATTGGATGGTCATATCAACATTGGGTTTTCATGACTAGACTTCCTAAAGAAAAATGGTGCTGATCTGACATCCAGTATGGTCTCCGTTGCAGCCATCTTGAAAATTTTGTTACTGATACTTACCCTGAACAGAAAATCGTATTAGCATGGGGTTTTCAGCGGAAGATTTGTGTTGTCAGGTTGGTCCTAAACGAAAATTGTGCTGTCCAGACATGCAGTATGGCCACCACAGCAGCCATCTTGCTATCATTACTACATCTGAATTCATCAGCATTTCAAGATGAGGTTTTCACTAAAAAAAACTTGATGTCTGTTTGGTCCTAAATGAAAACGGTACCAATCTGACATCCAATATGGCCACTAAAGCAGCAATCTTGAAAATATTGTTATTGCTATTCCAGATAAGCAGAAAGTCATTTCAGCATGGGGTTTCACTTGCAGTGTCTTGTTTGCTTTAATTAAAAATTGAGCCAATCTGATATCCAATATGGCTACCATAGTGGCCATCTTGAAAATGTTTTCTTTACTCCTTCAAGATGGAAAATCATAACAACTTTGGGTTCTCACCAGTTGGTAATCATTGACAATGGTGCTGATCTGACAGTCAGCATGGTAACCATCTTTAAAATCTTGTTGTTGCTACTTGTCTTACATTGAAAATTATATCAACAGGGTGTTTTCACAAAGAGACTAATTGTGATATCTATTTGGTCCTGAATGACAGTGGTACCAATCTGTGCTGATGGGAATCGGACAGAATTTCATAATTGATAATCAGTTCCACTTAACCAGCTGATAATTGATTAAAGTTAGTTATTAAGAACAAACTTTAATTTTTGTTTGTTAAACAGTTACCATATATACTCGCGTATAAGCCAGTTAATTTAGGAAAAATAAAGGCCTGGAAGTAGGGGGGTCGGCTTATCAGCGGGCCAATGTCTAAACTTGACAGTTTTTAAGTCTTTTTTGTTGACTACTGTATACACGAGAAAATGATTTTTTTCTGGGTGCCAAGACATATGCATGTAAAAAAAAAAAATCATTTTCGGTGTCCCGACAGTTATTAAACTTACCAAGTACTATGATTGATTTTGTTATTATTCTGCATGTGCATATTTTCTGATTTCTCCAACACAAAATTAAATTAAGGTAAATACAGACTTCATAATTCGCGGGCCGGTTGAGTTTACCCGGGAGACATGGCTGAACTATAATGTACAGTACTTACACGGGATAAAGCTTGCATAGCGTCACTTTAATCCTTATTTATTCCCAAATATATTAGATGCAGATTTTGCTTTATTCATTGTTTCGACCAAATTTCATTCTTCCAGATAACATTTCAGCTAGTCCTTAATAGCTGTGCCATTTACACTGAATCACGTGCTCACGAGTTCCTCATTTTCAATGACATAAGTGATCTGCAAACTGAGGTAATATTTATGAAAAGGTACGCACGTTTAATTGTACAAGGCACATAACCAGCATAACTTACATGTTCACGAAGAGTGGTAATAATAAAGGCTAAAATTCTCATTATAGATCAACTAAGATCATCATCAGTCAGAGTTTTGTGTTTTGGCTGAACAACATAACTTTCCACACAATTTAAAGCTTGATATTTCGGCGTCACCTTTATTGATATTTGGCAGATTTGTCTTTCGTTTTCCAACAGCAAAATCGGCCAGTTAATCTTTAAAATCCCAAAACTGGCTTGTATTAAGAGGGAATTTTGACCGGCAACTATACCACCAGTACATTGATGTGTAATTGCCTTTCATTCCATAATATTAGCACGATTACTGTAGTTCTGTAAAACCAGGTGTAAGGCATACCTGTCAATTTTTCAGAAGCCAAGTAGGGAGACTGAATAAAAAAAACATAGATTAGGACCAAGAATCGGGAGTTTTCTTGTGGCATTTTTAAAGCCTTGTTTTCACTAATATTGATTAACCTTCCGGGTCTAATATGGGCGAAATTCGCAAAGAACACACTTTTTTTTTTCTCCCTGTGACGTGAGTTATTTTCCCCAGGACGTGTCCTACTTTCATATTCTGGTCAGCTGTGGCCAAACTGCACAATAGCTAAATATTAGTCTTAAATAAACAAGCAAGAAAGCCAGCGCGACTAATTAAAAGTTAATCCTTATCGATGCAACTATTTTGTGAAAACGACTGGCCCTCCGTCATGATTCAAAGAAACCGTGTGTTACACAAGCACCAGCAATTGATTGGCAAATAAAGATTACCACTTTGGTGGACTAAAGGTACCTAACTAGGCATCCTCACGGTACCATACATATAGCAACTATTTTCCACTCGTTGTATATCCGATCTTATTCCCGTATTGTCAACTCATAAGGCATTTAGTATTGTTCACTATAAAAAGTATGTATTCTGAATTAGATTTTTGAGGTATCATATACAGCGTGGTATGTATTTTCATTCTTTCTTTTAATTTAACGATGGTAGTTAACGTTCGTATATATGGTATAAAAATGCCAGGTGCTCACTCGTGTAAGTTTCTTTGGTGGGAATGGAGCTACAGCATATGGAGCTACAGCATTCACGGTGATCATTCTTGGGATTGAAGTTAATTGCCAACAATTTTATTGTTGTGGTTTATTTTTTGTTCTGGTTTATTTTCTGATTTTTGTATTGTTGTAAATGAACAAAAATCATAAATATACGTATAATAATGTTTAAACTTAACATCCTATTTATTGAAGAAGCGAATTCTTTCTTGTAAAGTAATTATTTCGTCACAATATTCACAGGTGATACACAGAACATGGCTTCCCTGGAATGCATACGACATATCTATGTAGGACTTTTGTTTTTTTAGGAGACATGAAAATTGAAGACATAATGTAATAGTCAGGGGTTCTGTGCAAAAATCGGGAGATATTATGAAATTGGGAGGTAGGTGTGGAGTGACCCCAAAATTCGGGAGGTTTTTTTTCCCCCGGTGTGAGAGTTGACAGGTATGGTGTAAGGTTGCTTACATCAAAGCTAACTACAACTCAGATTTTACGGTATTAGCATAATTTTCAAAGGATTATTTCTGAAACTTCATTATTGTATTCTGGAGATATCATTAAAGTTTAGTACATTGGTGCCCATAATTCGACTCCATTAGATGTACTTAATTCAGCAGAATGTACTTCATTCAGCGCGAGGTCAAAGCTACAATGCATATGCGGTGGTGCCATTATGTAAATACATTCAGTATCCTAATTTCGAGCGTTGAATCAAAACGTGTTGTTGTTCATTGTGTTTTCATACTGGGATCAAATTTCAATGAGTTAGGTATTTACAATTTCAAGGCAAAATAAAACGTTATTACTGGTGCACTGATATAAAATATCCAATGC
Source organism: Megalonaias nervosa (assembly GCA_016617855.1). NCBI lineage: Eukaryota > Metazoa > Mollusca > Bivalvia > Unionida > Unionidae > Megalonaias > Megalonaias nervosa. The sequence goes on from JAECUM010002308.1 coordinate 56,222, forward strand.
AATAATGCATAAACAAACAATAATTGAGTCAAAAGGGAGAGGTAGTGTTACAGCAACTTGCGATTGCTCAATTCTTGTCATCATTTGATCAAATTATACACAAATCTAAATTAGGCAGAAACAATAAGAAAACAGAATTAAATAAATTACTTTTCAAACAAATTTAAACCATTTCTTTTTAATAATTATACATGCCAAGCCCTGGATAAGTATACGTGTACTTTTTGTTAATATAAGTTTGCCTAAATAAATGCATTTAGAACTTGCCACGTGCATCTTATGATGTCTCGGAGTTGTGGGTCGGCTTATACGCGGGTCATGCACTTTTTAGTGTTCATACCTGTTCAGTTTGGGGGGGTCGGCTTATACGCGAACGGTCTTATACATGAGTATATACAGTATGTCTTTGCTCAAGAGTTTAAAATGTTAATAAATGTACAGAAGTAATCTCATTTTATGACATGTATACTTTAACCTGATAAAAATATGACATTTTTTCTACTGTGTTATTTTTGTTCTACAACTTTGTTAAATGAAATTAATTTTTATGGATTATCAGTTTTATGTAACTAAAAAACTGTTGCAATCCCCCAAAACCCTTTCATTCATATGTGATGTGTCTATAATTTAAAGTACAGAAGGACAAGGTTTTCTTCTTTGGCGTTATTTACAAATACTATAAAGGATTTTACATTTAAACTGAAACAAATCATCAAAATCTGTTTAAATTTATTAAATCAACCATTTAGCAGCAAAATCATGCAGTCATGCCTATTTGTTTCTAATTACACCTACAGAGTATAATATGGTTTTATATTTGTAAGTTGTGAAGGTAATAATTGATTCAGATCAACTGCAGAGGATTGGACATCTATATTGCTTACCATTTACACAGAAGTTTTACTAATCTTTATGTTTTGCATAGAACTAAAGAGAAGCAGTCTCCCTCTCCACACAATCAATTATGGAGTTTAACAATCAATTATCTTATTGGTTCACTAAACCATCTGATGATTGATTATAGTCGATAATCAGAACACTACCAATCTGACTTCAAATCAATGGCAGCCATCTTGAAAATTTTCTTGCAGTGACTCTTTATAAATCAGTATCATATCATATTAGTATGGTTGTTTTCACTAGAGGACTTCTTTTGATGTCTGATTGTTCCTGAAATAAAATGATGCCAATCTGGCCACTGTGGCATACATATTGAAAATCTTGTTGTAGCTATTCCTCTTGAATTGATAGTTACATGGACATAGGGTTTCCAGCAAAAGACTTTTATGATATCTAGCCAATCTGAAATGAAAATAGTGTACTGCAGAAAATTCATTACAACTGTCACAATGAACATAATGAAAATCTTGTCACTGCTTCTTGTGAATGGGTGGTCATATTGGCTTGGGTTTTTCACCAAAGTCTTGTAACTGTCCAGTTTGTCCTAAATGAAAATGGTGCTGACCTTACATCCCATATAGCTGCCACATTGGTTAATTTGAAAATCTTATTTTTCAAAAAGATCAGAAATGTTTCAACATTCAGCAGTTAAAAAGAAGAAATGATCTTAGTTTGAATTCCTGGAAATTCATTTTGAACATTGGGGTGCCATTACCTTCAGGAGACCCTTGTTAGTGAGATATAAATTTTCACTGAGTTTGTACTTGCTAAAAGCCACAGATTTAAATACCTAACAAACAACGATCGATATGTGAAGACAGGGCACACTTACCAATGCATAAATATAAGTACCATGAAATGTTATTTTTTGCTAAGCACGAAAATTGATAAACCAAAAGAGTGTATAAATTTACAGATGTCAGTTTTAAGAACATTTTGTACAAATGCCTTTTTCCATGGAATGCATATCCTGCACTGATTTTGTTATAAAGTATTTGAGATTCACAATTGTTGTTAATTCATATCCGTGTGTCACATTAAATTTCAGCTTCACAAAGGATTGCATTGTATTCCATCTTTTTTAGAGCCTTGAGGAACACCTATCCCAGTATGCATCAACATACAATGCTGTATTGGCTCTAGAGCCCACTGGTTGGACATTCAGCAAGAAAGTTATCTCCCTGGAACACATTAAACCCAAATATAACAAAAATGGAATCAAGATATATGGTAAGCAAAGAGATCAGGAAGATTCATCTGATTTTGTTCAGTTCCCTTATGGTAGAAAAGTACACTCATGTGACCAATTATTGTCAGATTTTACCACATCAATCAACCGCTCTGGTGACCTAAGTGGTTAGAGTATATAGCTCAGATGCGGGATGTTGCGGGTTTGATCCCCGGCCGAGTCATACCAAAAACTGATAAAAAATGGTACTAGCAGCTGCCACGCTTGGTGCTCAGCATTAAGAGGTTAGTATTAGGACTGGTCGGCCTGGTGTCTGGTTAATGTGACTGCCTGGGACATGATGCTACATGTATGCGGCATGATGCCTCAGTGCTAGACATCACTTTAAACGGCCACACTGCAGACATGATAGCGATATGACTGAAAAATTGTTAAAGCTGTGTTAAAAATCCAAATTACATACACACATACTACATCAATAAAATGATCAAAAATGTGTTGTTACCTAACTTAAAGTTGTTTACAGAAAATGCTTAAAAATAGAAGCAAATAAATAAATGAAATAGTTACCTTTATTAAGTGTTTTCAAGTTCGTCAGGCTATTTACAACATTGATAAAATGATTAAAGGTTAGCATGACTTTCAAATTAGTTTGGCTGTCTGACACTGATGCAGGTTTCTTTTAGGTCCTTGAAAACCTTGGCAAATTCAAGTCATTGAAAGTGTATGAAAAGTAACAGGGTAGCTAAAAGTGCTTGAAAGTCATTGAATTTTTAGAGGAAGATTAAATGTCACCGACATAATTTGCAGTAATGTTGGTTATTTGTATCAATCAAAACAAGTATGGCCCATATTTTAAAAAAAATATGTTTGACTTAGAGTGCAGTTAAAGAAAGCAGATGTACATAACCATAATTTTGATCTTTTAGAAGTATAGACAAAAAATGTACCGTATTTACTGCATGTTTTCGGACATTGTTTGTTTTCGGATACCTTTGGGGGGGGGGGCAAATATAATATTTAAATGCCTTGTAATTTTTCGGACATTGCTCCACTATAATTTTTTCTACAATTTATGTTTTCGGACACAATCTAAGAAGATCTGGTGCTTCGTTTTAAAGTAAAATTCACAGTGTGTTTGCCGTTAATTTAACTGATACAAAGTTTGCTTCATTTGGTCGCCAATTGTTTAATGTGATCACGAACTTCCATGGATTTGTTGTCAGTGTAGACATCGTTACACACGAAACTACTTCACGCAGGTGTGACAGTTATGGCTTTGATTAGAAACCATGACCCCTGCTTTATATCATTAAACAATACATCAGAGAGTCAGTATGGATTAGTAAATTCATTGGCATCGTGCAACAAAACAAACCCCTTATCCCCGAGGCATTATGTACCACAGGTTTAAATGTAGTTATTGTTCTACAGGTAATAAACCTCTTTGTAGACGATAAATATTGATTGTGGGTTCAACATGTTCGGTACATCATGTGCCCTTTTAACGAAATCCAGATGGCTGCCCTTTATTTCCGAACACACCTGTCAAAGAAATCCCACAAATTATATTATTAACAATTATCACCTAGACACCCTGAAATCTCCAACATGCATCAAAACAATCTTTGAGCAGTCGATTGTTTCAAGTCGGCAGGCTCTACTCATTTTGAAGCTACTCTCGCCTAGGTGGGAAACAAAAAGAAGAGAGAACCACAACAAATAGATCACCTTTATTTTAAAAAAATACCAACATATTAACAACTCGTATATTGCAACTTGCTTGTTATTTTTACCCTTCCTAGGCGTGCGTACAACACTCACCCCATATGGAGCCTCTCATCCTTGGTGCTCTAAGATTATCCCTCATACATGTACCGGTATTTCTACTCTCGATACTAAAATGTTTCTGTCATAAATATCTTCAGAATTATAATTCCAAATTTTTTTTTATTTAGTTTGTATTAATATCTTAATTACACAGACATAAAGCTTGCATGGGTTTGTAAGGTAGATTTTATTGATCACTGATTAGTAAAGGGTTAAACTGGATTGCATGATTACTAATATGGTGGTTATTTTGGAAAATACACACACAATTGTGGCTCTAATACGTGTATGGCTGCGTTTTCTGGTGGATGAACATGTATCAAAGAGACAAAATAGGCAAGTAATGCATGTTTTTCATTCATTATCCTTTCAGTGGTATTAGACAAAATACTTGTTTTACTTCGTGGCAGCACGTCGTCATGTGAGCTAATGGTAACTTTGTTACAGACGGAGGGGGGGCACAAATTTGTCTTCCCCTGTTTCTAATTAAAGAATTTAATATGTATTCGGACAACAAAAAAAGTAATTATTTTTTGCCATCCGAAAACATGCAGTAAATACGGTATACCTTCTTGCAATCTATCATAAATTAGTTGTTTGTAAATTATTACATCATGGAAAGTTCTTAAAAAGTCCTTGAATACACTGCTTCCAAAGCTGCATGAACCCTGAAAATTTGTGACTATGCAATGAGATTGAAAAATATATAAATCTTTAATTATGCAATGAGATCGAAAAATGTGCAAGTCGATGACTATGCAATGATATTGAAAAATGTATCAATTCTCTATACTGTGCTGATTTCTTTCTACATGACATCACCCACTGGCACAGTTACCTGGCAAAATTCTGAAAATATTCCACCTATATCTATATACCTCTGTTCATTATACTTACTATAATTAACCAGATAATCAGACCTCCAGTTTTCTGGACGTCAAAATTTTTAATAGTTTCAAATAGTACACAGATTTTCTTAGCACCAGAAGAGGTTTGTTTTTGTTTTAAAATTGACCCAAGAAAATTTCAGGTTGGAATGTAAGCTAAGGAATGTTTTCCTTGTACTAAAACACTTGTGACTGAATAGTTTCATGCCTTGAAACCACTTCGATTACCATAGATATTACATGAAAGTGTTTCATAGGCAGGAATAAAAACTACTGACATTCTCCAGAACTCATGATGAAGCAGATCCATAAATAAAGCAAGGCAAGAACTTGTTAAGGGGTGAAATTAATGTCGACTTTATCCCTGAAAAGCATAATCTTTATTTTTTTTCTGCCTATCAGTCTACCTTTCTGCCTCTTGATCTACCTAACAACATATCTAAAACCTTTCCTACCTACCTATGTATCAATCTTTCTACCTTTCAGTCCACTTTTCTACCTTTCTATCGACTTAATTTTAATTTTAAAATTTTTAAAAATTTTTTGCCCCTATTATACATTCTTTCTTCAGGTAGAAAGTGTAATATAAATGACTAAGTGTAATACAAATGACTAAGCGTAATACAAATGACTAAGTGTAATACAAATGACTGTAATATAAATGACTGTTTAACATAAGTGACTGTTTAACATAAATGACTAAGTTTAATATAAATGACTAAGTGTAATACAAATGACTAAGTGTAATACAAATGACTGTAATATAAATGACTGTTTAACATAAATGACTATGTTTAACATAAATGACTAAGTTTAATATAAATGACTAAGTGTAATACAAATGACTAAGTGTAATATTCCATATTGCATGAGAATGTTCAGAAATATCCAAGATAGTAATATGAATAATTACACAAAAAGAATTTCAGATGGGGAAAAATAGTGCAGTGTATATACAAGTTGGAGCCAATCCTCTCTCATGTTATCAAAGAACATTATTAGTTTTAGTGTTTCTTTCTTTTATCCAGGAGTTCCATACAGTGAGCACAGCAGTTTTCTGGAGCTGAAACGCTTTGTCCAGTTTCTTAAACCAGAGACAATTATTCCCACGGTCAATAATGGCAACCCTCACAGTCGAAAAAAGATGGAAATGATATTTGATTCTTGGAGGGAGGAGATAACAAGGGGGTTAGAACAAAGGAGGGGTAGCAATGCCAGAGAATCAAAACAAACTAATCTCTCAGCTTGGATATGAAATTAACAAATATCAGTGATGTGTGTGTGGGGGGGGTATATCTTTAATTGGTATGCCCAGGCTAACTCCAGGGCTTCCTATTTATAAAGTGATTGTGCCACTGAAGTCAGGTTGTTTCTGATTCTTATTGCTTGATTGAGGTACATTATATACTTACTTATAACTCTAGTCTAACTGCAAGCTATATAACCTAGATCTGCTGTTCATAATGCACTGGCAAATATGGGTTTGTGCATCTGCTGGCGGGATCTAGTCACCCCTGATCCCTGACTGGTTTTGTTACTATTGCAATTCATCGGAGGAAATTGATGTAGTTGATACATTTGTTCAACTAATCGTAATGGGTCTGTTTGTTAGAAGTAATCAGTTGAACAAACAACATATTGTATGCATTTGGACTCAGATTGTAAGCTAGTAAGTATTAGTAATTTGTGGAATCCTATTCACATCACAAAAGGTTGGGGAGACATGATATTTCAGCTTTTGTATTTGGAAAGCATACCTTATGGCAGTATAATGGTATTGGCTAAAGACCAAATGATTCAACTGCAGAGAAAATATTTGTGACCTCAGCTGAATAATCCAACAACTGTAAAGGCGACTGTAATAGTTTTCATCAAAATTGGTCTCAATATACATAGAATTGATGATGTACTAAGGATCAGTAATGTGCAGGCTAACTAAGAAAATGTCATTGCCCTGTGAAATTTAACATAAGCCTATCCATTCAATGGGTGAACTTCTGGAACTTAATAGTGTTGATTGCTTGTTTGCTTGGTTACTTGCTTGCTTGGTTGGTTTTTGATGGTACTTTAAGCACTTTGACTATATCATGCCAAGGAATTTGGAACTGAGTACCTTTCACAAGGACACATCCAGGCAGCCAACCCAAGCTAGCCTGGGCAGGTATCAAAGCAAAAGAATGTTGATATAATAAAGAGTAGCAATTTTAACATGTTCAGATACCTCAAAGTTTGCCCACAACTGTAAGTGATAGATTGGTTCTCATCTCATTATATTTAAAATTCATTGACACTATGACCAGTCTGTCAGACATAGCTGAGGTTTCTGCATCTAACATAATTTCCATCATTCATTGGACATTCAAGAGGTGATTTGAATATAGATTTGTCATTAAGAATGATTTGTCAGTTTGGAAGGAGACTTGTGGCAAATTCTGGAACCATTTTCAAATCTGCTACTGTGCATTGTTGTTTTCTGTAATATCTGTTGACAAAGTATTTTGATGTTGATGTGCAACAAGTCTTGTTTGAATCAAGTTGAAAATGGCAGAGTTGCTGATCCTAACTTCTTATATAGTACAGTTATGTGTAATTATGTTTGGGGCTCTATGTGGTCTAAAGTGCTTTTACTGATCACAACCATCTCACCTGTCTACATTGGTTCAAAACTTGGGTTTAGGCAATGTGGGTATGTGAGAAGCTTGTCAGTAACTTCCTGTGGGTCAGTGGTTCTTACCAGGTTTTACCTGGGTTCTTTCTCCACCACTTATTCTGGCTGCCTTGTATAATCTATCATGTACTGAAAATAGTCATTTAACCCAAAGAACAACAATTACATGTTTACACAGATAGTAACAATGAATTGATAAATGTTATGATGTATTTCTTGGAAATAACAATTCTTAAATATTGGCATACTGATCTGTAATCTGTTTGAATTATTCTCAGAATGATCCATCTGCAGATAGACTGTTGGGATTGATTTTTATTCCAGCAATTAAGGGTCTACTTGGGCAGTATGTTTACAAGGAGGTGAGAAGCCTTATATGACTAAGTAGTTATTTAATATCAGTTATCCATAACCTGTTGCAGTTGCATAGCTGGCTTTTTTTTCTGGATGGAAAATACCCCAGACCATATGATGAGAATTAATTCTCCCATACGGTGAACTGGAAGGTTGTGGAACACCAGAACATTCCTGGACCAACCCACAAATACCATGCTCATGCACACTGTTCTTGGGTCTTTTTCCAATTGAAGATTTATGCCACGATTTGAACTTTTTCTTTATGTGCATTATTTTTGTAGTGTGGAATTACACTGGATCAAGCATTTTTTCTGTTCAAATTTAGCTCATTCAAGAGTTATTCAGTTTTTCTGGGTATGCTTTGTATAACTTTACATTAGGTTCTTATGGGAGTGTTAGCATAATTATTATTGTTGAGAATTATTTTCTGGTTCAAGTAGGTATTTAGTAAATAACCCTGTCCTTGCTGAAATTTTAAATTTCTTCAGCATTCTCTTGCAGCAGTGGCTAAGCAGAGTGTGGGTAGGTGTGGCCACAGGAAATCCGCCTGAGACACACACACCCTTGCCTATCTTGTATAGGCAGTGAAGAGAGATGGTTGTCCCTTTTACAGCCTATGGTCAGATTAGATCAAGGACCTTACTGAACATAGACATACTTATAAAGGAACAAAGAAAAAGTTCCTTCCTCATCTTCCTCAGAATTGTCAGGGTTTTCCTTCTCAGAGTGCCTTGTGTCTAAGGGAGGAATTACCAGAGTCTTTTGAGGTTAGTGGGCCCCCTCCCATGGGAGGTAACAAAAGGATAGAGAGGGAAGAGCAGCACCTTCTTCCATCCAGAATGGAAGAGTGAGGCACTACTCACCATTCTCTTTACCCCTCTCCATCTGTGATGGAGGAGCAGCACCTGCTACTTGCTCACAGTGTGGTACATGCTAAAATTATACTGTGCCCACCCTACCCCATTAATGGTGGAGTGGCACCCTTTTAGTGCTACGGGTCCGTTTTCATTAACAGGACTGAGTCGCTTGGTAAGGGGAAAACTTCTAGGTCTTTCAGATCTGGGGAAGGGTCTTATTACAAATCTGAATTGCTTGACCAGACACCAGACATTGGAGTCCCTTTGGTATGTGGAAGGAGATCAGGTTGAGGACTCCCCCCCCCCCCAAGCTGCCATTTCTTCCGGCTGGGGATAAGGAGTCAACATACTGATGCCATACTAGGAAAAGGGATTGGATTGGCATTCCCCCTTGCCTTTAATCCCTCAAAGCCTGCCACCACAGGGAAGTGATTGGCCCTTTCCCTGCATGCCATGGATTTCAGGTCCCTAGCCACATGGTAGAGAGGTTGATGCTGAAGACTATGGATCTAGATTTTCCTCATATGAAGTTGGGCCAGAAAAGATGGAGGGGAATGGACCTTCTTACCTCAAATTCCCAAAGAGGGTAGAGAGTTGCTTTCAACCACCTGTTGAGTCTGCCACTAGGGACAGTCCTTTAGTTCTGCATGAGGAATTACAGGTCCAAGTTCCCTTCCCCTCAAGTCCCCCCACAACAGAGACACATTTGGTCACATAGTCCTGCCTTCCAGAAACAAAAGCTTGACAAAGATGCCCTGTCCTTGTCCATTCACACGGCTTTGATACAGAACAGGCCAATGTGGCACCTCTCACTTCAGGTCCCCTGCCTCTGCTCATCTCAGTCACTGCAGCAGAGGAGAAAGATATCTGATCTTCAACAAAGTGGTAAACAAGATTTCGATGGAGGCCATTCTCTCTTTTGCCAACCAGGTTTTTCAATCCACAGTCTCAGTCATATATGTGCTGGGGATGATCAATAAGGCTTTTATTATCTATTTAGGGCTTTATGCTTTTATTTGGCAGCTTCTGATGGGAGAAGGAAGGTTAGCAAATGTCTTTTCCACCATTGTAAAGGTTTAACTTATATTTCAGCTTCCACCATTTCAAGGTCTATTGCATTAACTATCAAGAGAACTTCTCAGTCTCTTGCCAAGAGGGACCTTTCATTCATGAAAATTAAAGCCCATGAGGTTTGAGCCATAGCAACCTGATGGGCCTATATAATTAATTCGTTTCTGGAGGAATGAATGAAAGCTGCATTTTGGCAATCTCGTACTACCTTATTTTACCTTTGCATGTTGGCTCACCAAAACGAAGGCAACATTTTCTTTGGGTACAATTGTAATAGCTAAAAAAATTGGCCCATTCATATACCCTTTGGGAGTAGTCTCCTCATCTACAGTGGGGTGTGAGTATTCCTTGTCTTTTTTTTTTCTTTTGCCAGTAATGGGATCATCAGCCGCACACTGGACTGACAAATTCAGCAGCACATTAGCAACAGGATATGTATTATTGATATTAGAAGGGGGGGGGGGCTTGCCAGATTCCCTCCTCTCAACCAGGACTTATGTCCCACTAGTTTAGACTATGTCCTGAAAAGAATGAAGGACAGTGCACATGGGCATGGTATCTGCAGGTTGGACTACTGGCAAGCTGGTGATCCAGAACCTTCCACTTCACTATATGTGAGAATGAATTCTCATCATACTGTCGGGGTATGTTCCACCCATAAAAGAGCCAGCTATGCAGTAGCAACAGGCAAGTGTTACATAATTAAAATTAGTTTTACCCACCCAAAAAACTGTAAGTCAAACAGATAATTCACTTATTCCCCTAAAAACCAAGGCAATATTGCTTGGAACTAGGTAGAAACAATGAATTAAAAAAGAATCCAGATCTTGAGCTGTATATCTCCAGTACTTGAACAGAAAATGTTGAGATAGAAAACTTTTGGGAGTTCATGTTGACAGCTTTTGTGAGTTTATGTTGACACAGAAAACTTTGGGAGTTCATGTTGACACAAAACATTTTGGGAGTTTATGTAGACACAGAAAATGTTTGGGAGTTATGTTGGCATGTTTTGGGAGTTGATGTTGACACAGAAAACTTTGGGAGTTATGTGGACAACTTTTGGGAGTTTATGTTGTTGTTGTTGTTGTTGTTGTTGTAGGGTTTAACGCCATTTTTCAGCACAAGATAGGCTATACATGGCGGCCAGTATAATTGGTGGAGGAAGAACCCTGGAAAACCCGGGAAGAACCACCGACCCACGAGAAGCTACTGGCAGGCTTTCTCACGTGCCCACGTTAGCCGAGCCTGAGACTCGAACTCACGCAGACAGAGGTGAGATGGCAGTGATCCGTAACGGTGAGCGCTTTAGACCACTCGGCCACTCGGGGCCCCGAGTTTATGTTGACACAGAAAACTTTGGGAGTTATGTTGACAACTTTTGTGAGTTTATGTTAACACATAAAAACATTGGGAGTTCATGTTGACACAAAACTTTTGGGAGTTCGTGTAGACCAAGAAAACTTTGGGAGTCAATGTTGACAATATTTGCATGGTATGTTTCATTTTAAGTGAGAAAACCATGGACCTTAATTGAGATCAGTTAAAAATAATCATTGCATATCTCCATTTCCAGAAACATATACTTTAACAAAATCATTTCCTTACTCTGGTGCTATTCTGTGGAATGAACTTCTGAAAATATTGAGATCAGAAACAAATCTAAATGTATTCAAAACAAAATCATAATGACCATTATCTTGAATGGCAGTTTTCATTGTAAATATTGAAGTATATGCTCTCCAATTTATTCTCTTAATGCATTTCAGTGCACTTGGTGCTTTTATACTTAATGTATTTAAGAATGCTTTACCATTTTTTTGTATTTGAAATAGTTTTTTCTTCATGAGAGTGTCATCAGAGAATAATATATATTGACTGAGATAGTTCGTTGTTAATTATTTATTGTTACTATTATGACTAAAGCCAGTCAATCTTGTGACAAGTTTGCTTCATTTGTAAACATGGAACATTTTGTACAAGAACTTGAAATTGGTCTGCAGCAGTGTGAAAATGGGATGGACAGAGAACAATAGTTACAGCTAGATGTTTGTACCCTGATTTTATTGACAAGATTTTGTAATGATTTTCTCGCGTGATTGATGATTATTCATAATTATTTTAAATAACATTGATATAATATTTATCCTATAGCATGCATGTGATTTTTAAAAGAAATATGCAATATTTAATATTAATTACACTTTTCTTACTTTATGTTATTATTATTACTCATAGTCTGTGAGATCCGCTTCCAGAAAAGTCACCTTTCTTATAAGGCCACATTCCTGGTGCACAAGAGGTGGCCTTATAGAAGGGGGACCACTGTACAAAGAACAATTTCCAGAATGTTAAGTGATTCCATCACAGGAGGGCATTTATTCTATTCCAAATCAGGGATCTGACTCATGGACTGGAAAAGATTAGGATTCTTTTGCTGCCATTGAAAAAAAAAGAGAAATATGATCGTGTGTTTCAAGAAAATTGTAACCAGAAATGTACATTCTATTGAACAACAACCAAGGAATAATGTGTGATGTACCTGTTGGTCATGGGAAGCATAATGCATTCACAGTTGGATGTATGAAATATAGAACTAGAATTGTACAAGATCAGCAACATCATAGATAATGTCTTCTTTTTGTCATTTTTATTTGACATTTTTTGGCCATTAGTCATGAAATTATTTGGACCACTTATCATGTTTCTTGCTCTTTTAAAGTTTCATTGGGGAGTTGGTCCTGTTTTTTAAAAATATCCTCGAAGAAACACTGCAGTGACAATTCATTGGATGGCTAAAGATTTGGAAGTTGTAAAATCAGTGGAGAAAAATGAATTTTTTTTCTTTTTAAAACTGTATAGTGCTAGATATTTGCTGTCATTGTCACAAATTAGAAAGTTTAAACAGCATCTGTATGCAGTAGAGAATTGAGCAATTAAGCAACTTCATTACTTATAATAAAAATAAGCAAATTATATCCACACTCAGCTATTGGTCTGATCTAAATTACCAGAATCGTATTTTGTAACATGCATGAAAGGGCTTGTCGGACAATAAAGTGAGATTTGATTTTTAAGCTTATAAGTATTTCCATAGGACAACATGGATTTAGATGAATATTGACTGAATTATAGAATTTTTAGTTTGCCTTGGCATATGTACTAAGGCACATCTTCAGAAATAGGTGATCCTTGGAAAATATTACTCAATACTCTGAACACAGGGGAGATAAACCATTTTTATCAAGAAGTTTAGAAAGGGAAATTGTGGCATAATTGACACTTTTGGCAAATAAATAAAATTTCCAGCATGACTTTCATAAAAACCATATGGAAATCCTATTGTTTTTTTGGTAGGACCATTCATTGGTTGTCTTTAATCCATCAATACTTGGTGCATAAACTTATATGACTAATATCTTTGATGCATTTGATTATGAGTTATATGAATGCATGAGACATTATTGACTTTAATGAAACTAAGACTAGATACCATTCTGTAGCATAATAGGTTATGACTTCTTAGCTTTCGACCTTATCACATGCCCTTTATCAGAGGAATGACTTATGGACTGGATCACATGATCAACTAAATGTTGACCATGTGACAAATCCTTCTATACCCTGATGGAAGTTCCAATCCAGAATCATGGTTCAACACTGGCTTCCCCTCCAAGATTTCAGTAGCTTCTCATTTTCCTCCTAGGGTTACATTCTCTCTGCTGAGTATTCTTATGTAATCACAAGAACTAGTATGCCTCGACCCTTTGCAGTGTTCATCGACTGGTGTCAGGGATTTTCAGTTGGTTTATAAGTGTTCTTTAAATCTTGTCTCCAGGCATCTAGCAGTTTCCACAATGAACACTGGAATTTATAGATAACTTTGCACTTCTTATTCAAAGATGTTTGGTCTTTTGGATGTACCAAGATTGAATGGTTTGTGGATCACATTAGCTCTGTGCTTTCGGAAGATTTTTTTTATAATCATCTGGAGTCCAAAAGTCATTCCTCTGAAGGAGTCCAAAAGCTAAGGAGTCCATACCTATTATGCTGCAGAAAGGTATCTATTCTTAGTTTCATTGACTGTAAAATGGCTGTAGCAGGTAACAATATTCATTCTAGAATTCTTGTATCTGATTGGATAATCTTATTAATACTTTGTACACGTCATCTTTAGCTTAAACTAGTTCATAGACATGGACAGCTTATGGGATGGTCTGTTGTCCACTGTCCATTAGCAAAAGTTTGTTATCACTACTCCACCTAAACTATTTGGATAATTGCCATAAAGGTTGCCTGCCCATTCATGTAATGGTTTAGTTGTTCCTAAATGAAAATGGTGACACTTGGATAAACATTGTGGCTACCAGAGTGGCCATCTTAAAAATCTTGCTGGTACTCCAGAATATATGGTCATATCAACATGAAATTTTCACAGAAATATATCTTATGATGTCCAGTTGTTCTTAAATGAAAATGGTGCTGATCTGATGTCCAGTATGGCTGCCACAGAAACCATCTTGTAAATTTCTCTATTGCCACTTTGCTTGAACAGAAAGTCATTGACATGGAAGTTTCACCAGATGACTTATTATGGTATCTAGTTGATCTTCAACAAAATGTTGCTGATCTGATGTCCAATATGGCCACCACAGCAGCCATCATGAAAATCTTATTATTACTACTCCCAAAGAATGGATGGGCATATCAACATGGGGTTTTCACCAAAAGACTTCCTTTTTATGTTTAGTTAGTCTTAAGTGATAATGGTGCCAATCTGACGTCCAATATAGCCACGACAGCAGCTATCTTGAAAATCTTGTTATCACTACTCCTCCTGAACAAAAAGTAATATTGGAACAGGGTTTTCACAAGAATATTTCTTATGATGTCTGGTTGGTCCTGAATGAAAATGAAATGGTTGTGCTTAGACATCAAAGTATGGCCACCACAGTGACCATCTTGAAAATCTTATCACTACTTCATCTGAATTAATGATCATATTAGTATGGGCTTTAAATGCAAAACTTCTTATAATGTAGACTTGGTTGTAAGTGAAAATGGTGCCAGTCTGACTTCAAATATGTTGCCAGACTATCCAGCTTGAAAATCTTATTATCACTAATTCTTCTTACGATTTCTAGTTGCTCCTAATTGAAAATGTTGCCAGTTTGATACCCAGCATGTTATTGCTGGAGAGTATCAGAGATGGCTTCAACAATTTGGATTTCAAGGGGAAAAAAATTAGTCTTGTATTCCTGAAAATTCTTTTCAGCCAGTAGTAGAATGTCAGTATCTTCCATGGACTCTTGTTGAACAAGTTGTGATCAGACTGGGTTCATAAATTTTTATGTTGTTGTTGTTGTTGTTGTTGTTATAGGGTTTAACACCATTTTTCAGCACAAGATAGGCTATACATGGCAGCCAGTATTAATGGTGGAGGAAGAACCCTGGAAAACCCCTGGAAGAACCACCGACCCATGAGAAGCTACTGGCAGGCTTTCTCACGTACCCACGTTAGCCGAGCCTGGACTCGAACTCACGCAGACAGAGGTGAGATGACAGTGATCCATAACGATCAGTGCTTTAGACCACTCGGCCACTCGGGGCCCCTCATAAATTTTTATCATGGAGATCTTGGATGAGTGCAATTATTTATGAAGCATTCTTACATGCTTGGCTGAGTTTAGAAACACTCAAAAGGCCTAATGTTTTAAACAAATTTTGTGATCAGACATGGTTTATAAGCTTGTTTCAGTATCTTGGCTAAGTTTAATTATAAGTAATACCTGTACATATAAATGAGGTGTTCATACACATGATTGGCTGAGTTTATGAATGCTCAAAAGGCCAAATTTTTTAAACCAATTTTGTGATCAAACATGGTTTATAAGCATATTTCATTGTCTTGGTTAAGTTTAATTATAAGTGATATCTGTGCATATGAATGAGGTGTTATTGATTGGTGGAGCTTATTTTTCTGGGTAACATTCAGCATCTTATAGTCATGACTTTGAGAATTGGAAGCACTTTTTGGAAAGAGGCATTCTCTACCTGAAATTCATTGTAGCATTCTTGGAAGTCTCTGCCAATGATTGGAAAAATGCCTGAAATTACAGAAGCTGCAAATATTTATACGTTACTGTATCTTGTTTACCAAAAAACATCACTTGCATATCACTTATAAACAAAGGATGACCCAGGGGCTGTGTTGGTTTGCACATTAGTTTACTTTCTACTTGTGCTAAATTCCAGAGATATGTGCATGAAATTTGCACAGAATTCTACCAAAATATGTAGAAAAATTAGGGGTTACTTTTGACATCCCCAGTTCTGTAAACATTAAATGTAGCAAGTTTTATCAAATTCCTTGCAATATTTTCAGAGTTATTTATGTATTTATTTATTTATTTGTTTGGCCAAGACAGTTTCATTGTTAAAATCCTTTTCTGATATGAATTGTTTTTGGTGTTATTGTACAGGAGGATCTCTGATACTCTTGATGCATTGACTTATATTTTGAGATTAACCTATGATTTTTATGATTTTTGAAGGGAAGATAATATCACAAATAAAGGGACTTGAAACTAAATCAAAAACTATCCAGTACACTGATGGATGCCATATTTTCAGATAGGACATGTGCTCTTTTGGAAATATAGTATCATTGTGAGACTGTACTCATAAACAATGGTCATAATAGTTCTTTGTACATAGTGAGTGTGAAAAGAAGGAAAAATCTTGTACATTTTTCGTTTTTGTCTGTTGTGAATAATTCTAAAAATAAGATATGAGAAACTTCTTTGGAAAATGACAGAATTGAAATATTTTGCACTAATGAAACAGTTGTTTTGTAAAGATAGTTTATGCAAGGAATGTTGCTGAGTCAGTCATTTTCTAATCAAGTGCTTTAACATCAACACATTTAAATCAAATGTCTCATTAGTATGTAGTGTATATGTACTGGTAATTTTTGAAACATTACAACATGGAAATTTTCATTTCTACAAGTTCTCCAGTTTGAATGTTCCCTTTATGTGCAGCTGTTTCTCTCTTTTTTTAAGATTTTTTTTGTTTCCAGCTGTTCCAAGCAATCAGTTTATAATTGTCATTATAACTTCTCATGAACATTTCCCTTATTGTCAGTGTAACTTTCCACAGACATTTCCCAGATTGTCATTGTAATTTATCATGGACATCAATTTTTTTAACTGTCTGTGCTGTAAGTACTGAATATTTCAAATATTAATTGTGCATTCTTATCACAACTTTACATATTTTTCCAAACTTATATACTGTATATGAAGTGCATCATGGAAGTCTGTTTCTTTTCACATCAATGGAAAGCCATTGTAGCTCATTTGGTAGAGTGTGAGACTTGTAATCCAAGGGTTGCAGGTCCTATACTTGCCTTGGCCAGGGTTTGCTGCCTGTGTCCTTGGGAAAGGCACATTGTTCCCTTTTCCTTGGCATGATATGGCCAATAATGTGTTGAAGTTGGTGTTAAGAACCAACCAACCAACAATAACAATAAATATTTTTCAAAGCATTCTGTGTTTAATGTTTTTAAACCATGTGTACCCAGTCTTCTCAAAACCAATGTCTTCAATCTTACAGCCAAGTGCTCCAATCCCTCTTTCTCTTCCAGGTTCAGCATGTATTTGAATTTGCTATCACAAGCTAACATATCAGTTACACAGGTGAATGATGTCAGATCCATTGGGCCTCTTGTTAACTTCAGAAGAAAAATGGCTAAGCCATTTTTTTTAGACTTGGTAAACATTCCTTGTATATTATACTGTGTTAGATATTTGTGCAGGATGGCACCCCTAAGAACAGCATGCCATTGGTAAAGAAAGTATATTTTCAACTTTATAATGTCTGAAACAATTTTTGTCAAATTTGATACCTTACTAAAGTTGTTTCCAAGGTGGCTTCCTAGCAGTGATGTTTCTTCCATAGGAACCAGGTGCAAAACCTATTTTCAACTTCTACAGAATGGCTGAGGACTGCTCTGGTGGCCTAGTGGTTAGAGCATCTGCCTCAGATGCAGGAGGTCGTCGGTTTGAACCCTGGCCATGTCATACCAAAGACTTATAAAAATGGTACTAACAGCTGCCTCGCTAGGCGCTCAGCATTAGGAGGTTAGTGTTACGACTGGTCGGCCTGGTGGCAGGATAATATGACTGGGTGGGACATGATGCTGCATGTATGTGGCATGATGCTCCAGTGCTAGACATAACTATAAACTGCCACACTATTGTTAAAGCTGTAAAGCTACAGGAGAAATCCAAATCACACACACAGAATGGCTGAGCCAATTTTTATGAAATTTTGTTGGAATTCTTCATTAGATCTCTTCGTGCAGAATTATGATCAGTTTGGTTTCCCAGGCAACAGCGTGGATCCTAGATGAATTACTTTTTCTTCACCGCAATGGCTAAGTTAACTTTGATGAAACTCAGTAGGTTGATTCATAGGATGTATTCTACCATAACTTTCTTTGTGTTCGATCCCCATGGCAACCGTGTGGCTTCAAGCAGTCAGGTAACCAACCAATTGTGATTAAACATGATCGGGACATTTGTTAGGATATGTGCTGCCAGAATCACATCCAGGCTAATTCTCTTAGCAACAGAGGTAGTTTTCTTGTATAATACCCAGGCAGAATACCAACAATTGACTCTCATCTCCCATCACGTATGGCTATTGTTATTAATAGATTAAACATAAATTCATAGAACAATTTTCTCACCAAATCTGTTGGACCATATCAGACCAAATTTAATTGGTATAGAACTTGCTTGAACACCTTTAACATTCATAAATTAGATGCCAATGCAGTATCTAATTCATCTGAATTTAGTCAAAGTGTTGTTGTTTGTCATTCAAGTTGATCATAACATCACTAACTGGTTTGCTTTCTGTGAGTACATGAATGGCTGATCAATCCAATTTGTGCTCAGAACAGTCTGTGGCACACTTGACAATAGATGCCGCTTGGGTTTGCTTGATCAATAGAGGACATGCTGCAGTTCTGAGATTTCTGCTGCTTGCTTATGCAGTTCTCTTTTGTTCAAAGTCTGTAACTGCCATCTTATCCTCATCAGTTTCCCCAGGCAGGCCATGTGAAAATGATTCATTTTCTTGGCATGGCATCTGTACACTGTCCAGGTTGCACAAGCATACAGCAGGTTCTGCAACACAGTGGCTTTATATACCTTATGTCTTGTTTGTTCAGTGATCCCCCAGCATCCCCACACATTTGCACATAGATTGCCAAAGGCCACACTTGCTTTAGCAATTCTGAACTTGTCCACTGCCACGAGGGTTTGGCCATTTACTGTGATGGTAGGTTCTACATAATGTTTTCCTGGTGCAGGTTGGCTCATCGCCTGTCTTTTTGATACTGATTGTAAGACCGAAATTGACAAGTTGAAGACAAAATGGTCCATAGTGTGTTTCTTGTCACACTTGTATTTGGCATTCAGGGAACAGTTACCAGCAGATGGGAAATCACGAACAGTCACTTCCTGTATCTTCATCTTCGCCTGTATTCTCGACTGAAAAGCTTGCCATAAGTCTGGTTTCTAATGTCAGTCCCAGTATCAATCACGGAAGGCATCAGTAAGCATGGCAGAAAACGTCATACTGAAGAGGGTTTGGGTCAACACAGTCCTGCTTGACTGCATTGGCGACTGTGAACGGTTCGGACGACTCGCCATCGCCCATGACATGAGCGAGCATACCATCATGGAACTTCCGAACCATAATGATGAATTCTCTGTTCGACAAAATTTTGCCGTGATCTCCACGGCTCAGGTTGATGACTGTTACAAGCTTGAATTCTGCTTCTGGCATTTCTCCTAGAGGGAACGAGCTACAAACACCATGTTTGTGGTCCCTCGTCCTTCCCCGATGCCACACGGAATTTCTGGTATGAGCCCTTGATCGATGTGATGCAGAAGACAAATCAGACGAATTCTGGCATTTATAATGCAAGCTTTTGACAAGCAGGAGATGTCCCGATGTTTGTGGCAGAATTTTCTGTTGCCATTCCGCTTGTGCATCATTGTACTCCTGGATTACAGTTCCCTGACTCCACAGTCAGTTGCATTCACAATTTCATTCAGCGCTGTAGGATCAGAAATTGTTATCTTGATTTCCACTTTGGCAGTCGATTAATTGTATCCTCGCTAGTAGATGACTGTTGATTGAGAATGCTGTTCTGCCCATATTTTAAGTATCTATTCTTTGTCAGTGAGCAGCGTGGCACTGTCAGGACTCAATATTATAGATGTTCCTGATGACTGGGGCTCGTAGATTGTTTTTAAAGTACCATAAAAGTTTTTCATGTCATTCTTGTCTGAAGCTCGTCTGACTAGTTACTCAGCCATGAATCTCACAATGCTCTGAGTTGCATTGGACAGTCCTCTTGATTGTTGAATGCTGACTTCTTAGACGATGAAGTGCTGTCTTCTAAGCAGGCCTTTTGTGGCAGATGTTTCCCATTCAGAACTCTGTATGGCAGCATCGTTCTCATCAAACCAATACTGATGTTAACATGTAGTGGGACCAAGGGTTTTGGATGCATTTAAGTACACAGTCTCAGGAATTTCCAGTTTTCCCCGACATTCTTGTAGTTTATATTATAGCGATTTTATCCAGTTGCCTGCACAGTTCTTCAACAAATGCCTGTTTCACGTTCTCTCTGTTCGGCCATTTTCAGTTTGGCAACATTGAGCTTTTGGGACACTTTTGTGCCACGTTGTCTTCTGCTGAACCCGGATATTGAGCTTGGAAATTAGGATTCTGTGGTCAATCCAGAATTCTGCACTTCTCATGGTCTTCTTCGGTGCGTTGGCTTTTCTCAGCTAGGCAAGATTCACTCGGGGCTGTTGTTTGGGTGTTGAATGTGGCCAGTTTTCCACCAACTAGAGCTTCTCTCTGGTATAAATGACGATGTATCGTCCATTAGTGTACTTACGTTCCAGGCACTGATATTGAGTTGTGTCACCTTTGTCTTCTTGCCAGGTTTTTTTACCGCTAAGGTGGAATTCCCGTCATCCGCGGTACCCTGACCAGGTTTAAGGTGAAGCAGACAATGTTTAAGGCACCTTTTCTAGCTCCTTCCTCATGCTACGGAGTTGAGTATTGTCATGCTAAAAAGATCTGCTCAGTCACCCAGGGGGCTGCCGAGTTTCACTGTTTCTTCAATCCAGTGAAAAGCGAACCAGGGCCCTGTTTGCAGTTCTGCAGCTACAGCTCCCAGTGTACCCACGCCTGCTAATTTGCCGCTCGCCCATCGTCACAGGACAACATCCGGGGATGGGGGTAGTGTCATGACTTGAGTGTGGGTTAGATTTTAGCGAGAAAAAGTTGCGCAGTCGCCCTCCCTCTCTCGCCACTGCCTGTCTCAATATAGTAGTATGTGTAATTTAGAATTTTAACGTAGCTTTAACAATTTTTCAGTCATATCGCTACGATGTCTGCAGTTTGACAGTTTATAGTGACGTCTAGCACTGCCGCAGACATGTGGGATGATGTCCCACCCAGTCACATTATCCTGACACCAGGCCGACCAGTCCTAACACTAACCTCTGAATGCTGAGCACCAAGCGAGGCAGCTGTTAGTACCATTTTTTAAAGTCTTTGGTATGACTCGGCCAGGGTTCGAACCCGCGACTTCCCGCATCCGAGGCGGACGCTCTAACCACTAGGCCAACGGAGCGGTCTCAATATAGTAGCACGGCAGTGTCAAGACGTCTGCAGACAGATTCGGATGCTGTGGATGTCCTGTGCCCTCCACAAAGCTTCTACAATCTGCCTTCAAAGCAAGGGGATGAGAATATCAGCTCGACTGCCTGATCCACCTGAAAAGACTTACCAGATGGAAGCAGATGTAGCTGTCCACTGTGGGTTAACAACCATTGGTTATAGCTTCTAATGTTGCTTACGGCAGCAGGCTATGCCTGGCCTCAAAGTAGAAATACAGTTAATGTCAAATACCACCAACTTCACCCAAATAGCTGCGAATTATCCTGATATGGGTGTCTTTTAACATGGGTTACAGACCCTATTACTAATGAGCTTCGTTTGCATTTTATACGAACTTACACTTGGTGAGCGATGTCAGGTCTGGTGAGCGATGTCAGGTCTGCCAGGGCCTTTTCTTACGGAATGGACTACATATTGGTGCAACTTAAAAATTCAACTTTGTACCGTCATGCAAATAAAAAATATTCTCAATACATGATTACCATTCATACCAGTAGACTTTCTCTCTCTCTCTCTCTCTCTCTCTCTCTCTCTCTCTCTCTCTCTCTCTCTCTCTTAAAAACTGCTTGAGTATTTTGCACAGGGGCATTGTGGCGTCTTGGACTGTATCAACAGAATTCGACATTACCGTAGTATCATGAAGGTATCTCAGATTTGAGCAAAAAATTAAGATGATCCACTGTCAAATATGACCACCATCATTAAAAATTAAAACAGGCTTTCAGTATTGTATAAATGATGCCAGTCTGCCGTCAAGTATAGACACTAAAAATAGAAAATATTTAAACAACTTCCCTAATAAAATCATTTAACAAAATTAGACCAAATTTTATTGAAAGCATCCTGTTTTGAAAGGGCATTCAAAAATATATAAATGATGCTGATCCACCTTCTAACGTAGTCACCATTATTGACATTAGAAAAACCTGTAAACAACTTTTCAAAAACGACTCGAGAAAATTGAATCAAATTTGACATCAGCCAGTCTTTAAGGGCTTTCATAATTTTTTTTACAACTCATGCCCATTCTTCCACCAAATAATTCCTGCTAGTTAAACCAGAAAACAAAACAATAGTGTAAAATTATGTAACAGAATTCTACCAAATTTTGACAGAAAGCATTATGTCTTCAAATATGGCTATCATTGATAAAAATAAAATAAACAAAACTGTAAATGACTATATAAAAAATCTGCTCAACAAAGTTTGACCAATGTTTTCAGAAAGTATGCTGACAAAGGCCTTTTAACGTTGGACAAAGATGATGGTGTGCCATGAACTATGAATGAAAATGCAAAACAAAAAACCTTGGAACAATTGCTTTCATAACATTTTCAGTCAACAGCACTAGCAGAAATACCGAAAGTATCCTACTGTCACAGATTTCTTGGCACAACAATTCTTGCATTTTGCTGTACTTAAAATGCCAGCCAGGTAAACTACCTCTGGCCATGGGCCTCTTGTTTTGTTACATTTGCTGGTACCATAATGACTAAGTTTTGGTGCAGGAAAAAGTATTGAAAATATAACCCTTTCGGTGTTCCAACACATGGATACAAAAACATTTCAAGACAAAACGGCAGGATCGCCGTAATTTACATAGAAGATATCAGCTCATATTCAATTACCATGTCAGTAAACTTATAAACTGCTACGATTTGGTATGTATATATTTTGTATTTCTCCAAAATGAAATAAAGACTTCACAATTCATAGTGTACAGTACTTTCGCAGTGCATACCGTGTTTATTGTCACTTATATTCTTGTCTATTCCTGAAAACATGATCATATTGTATTATTTATTCGTCGTTATTACTATCATGGCCGGATTAAGGTCATGATGGGCCTAAGGCTAATAGACTGTCAGCGTTCAACTGTTACTTAAGAATGGAATGTAGGGCCTACTAAATAATAGGCCCTAAGGTTTGTGGTCTTATTAGCCAATGGGTTAATCCGGCCCTGATTACCATATCTCATTCTTTTAGACTACATATTAGCCATACGTCACTTGAGGTACCATTTTTGTTCCTAGATACTCTAAAAAAGGCAAACCTTCAATGAATATTTATAAATATATTAAGCATATAACCATCATATATTCAAATAACTGTCATATATTCATTAAAGAACGACGATTATTTAGGATTCTGAATATAGATTTTCATCTATCCATTTTATTCTTTTGTTTTGGCTTAACACAAATGGTAGTTTTCAGCACATTGTTCATTCACTTTTGATTTTTGGCAAGCTGATACTTTCAGCGTTTCCCGTTGATTATAATGATAGTGGAAATTGTTTTAATTCAGCAGTCAAAGCTAGTTAATAGTTTAAACTCTGACGTTGGATGGGTGAAGATGGAATTTTGTCCTGAGACAATGTCGGTATCCCATTGTTCTTCATTAATCCACGCTGCAGTTTATAATGATGTCTAGCAGTGGGGCATCATGCCGCAGACATGTGACATCATGCCCCACCCAGTCACATTTTCCTGACAAAAGGCAGATCAGTCCTGACACTAATCTCTTAATGTTGAGCTCCAAGCGAGGCAGCTGATAGTACCATTTTTATAAGTTTTTGGTACGGCTCGGCCGGGGTTGGAACCCGCGACCTTCCGCGTCCTAGGCGGACGCTCTAAACATTTACGCCACCAGAGCGGTGAAAAACAACTAGTTAAAAGTCCTTTTGATTAATCATGGTAAAATATAAAATAGGCGACATTAAGAAAATTAAATACAAAAAAGACTATACATACAGATAAGATAAGGAAAGAGGGAAGTTGATTAGATAAATTTTATATTAGCAACTCACGGAACAAAAATAAGTAAAACGATTTAATTTATTAGATCAGGCCTTCCCAGATGATTTCCCAGTAGAATGATTCTATCCATAAACGGTGAAAAAGATGGCGAAGAGAGAAATGAAAGGAGGAGAAGGTAGAGAATTAATAGAACTCGATGTAAATGGGGACAAAGTTAAAAGTTTAAATAATAGAAGAAATGTGTCAGTACTATCAAAAACACGTATATAAATCCTGAAATAATAGAAGACTACTGTGAGAGGATAGGTTTTGACAAAACTGATGACAAACAGTAAAAGTATTATTAAACCTTCATTACTCAAATGGAAATAAACGCAATTATATAACTCACCAAGGAGAAATCTCCAAGAAGTAATGGCATGTCATCAAATGTTTATAAAACAATTAAATCGGAAATTATTACCAAAGTAGAAATGGTGATTAGAATAACTTTCTTGACAAGGAAATAACAAAATCAATGAAAAGGAATTACAACTATTATATATTCAGAGAAATGTGATAATTTAAAAATATTGGAGACCCAAATCATTATTGAATAATGGACTATAAAACATTAAACAATATATTATCAAATAGAATTTTTACAAATTTTTGAGGACAAATTATAAATAAAAAAATAATGTTGAGGAAAGGAAGACAAATTGTAAAGAGTACCCTATCAATAAAGTGCATTTCGAACTATAACGAAACCACAGAGGAACAGGGATCAACGATTTTTAAATAATAAAGTCTTTAAGTAAATCACGGATTCTCATTGTGCTGGTGAGGGTGATAATAAATGCTTTCAGAGTATATTCTAGAAAACAGCACAAGGACCTTATATTCAATTCTATTTATTTATTTATTTATTTATTCATTTATTCATTTATGTTTAAACACTGCAAATAATACCCCCTGAAAAATATCGTTACTGTTTGAATAGTGTTTATGTTGGTGGTTGTTCGTAAATTATGATTTAAATTAGCTAAAATTTATTTTTCATTCTTTATTTTTTTAAAAATTAAATATTTTTATTATATAACATTATATATTATTTTAACATGATATAGTATTCTTATTTAACATAATACTATTTATGATTAATTTTTCAATGTTTGAAAATAAGAAAAAAGAACAAAATTAGTTGAAAAATATCCGGCAGCCCCTGGAGACATAAGAAATCGTTTATTAGCGGAAAAAGTAGAACAACAATGAAACAGCTCTTTCGCGGCCTCCGTTGCTGAAAAAGTAGATTAAAACAAAAAACAAAAAACCAATGCAAGATCACCTAATTTAAAAATAGAAGAAAAACAGGATCAATTAATATCCACATTACCACAAGTATATAATATATTGCAACAATATCATAAATTGTGATTATGCAGATAATGTTTTGTGTACCAATGAACCAAAGCTCATCAATTACAATATATATATATATATTGTTTATGAGAAATACTCGTTATCAAGAAAGAAAAATTATAGATGGTACCATAGTTGGAAATGTATTTGATGCTTTTAAAAGAGTTGCTTTAGGTGGAAAACAATTAGCAAGTAAATTACCAAGACAAGTAACGAAGACGATTAAACCAAAATAGGATGTAAGATTAGGCGTACATTATTAGTGGATGTACAAAGTGGAGTTGAAGCTCAAGTAGTTAGTTTACAAGAAAAGCTGTATTTAACATAAATTGAAAAGTAAAAAACAACAGCTAAAACCGCAAACAACAAAATAACACAAGAAATAAACTTAACAATACAATATTATCAAACGGACATGCACAAGTAAACATTGATTTACAGGATACAGCTAATAAAATATCAGATGAATAGTCAAAAAAGAGACCGTGAGTGAGTTATTGCGTGCTAGTACATGTATCGTGGTATACTAAATCGGACTTTACAAAATAGAATTTTATATAAATGGTATATAGTTCTGATAAACGTCGTATCACCATATTTTAAAAATAAATTTGAAGAAAATACTTTTGATAAATCAATTAATAAACATGAATCGTTTGAATATTTGCCACGAGATAGTAACACTATGAAATAAAACAGTCAGCATATTATTGAAAACAATAGAAATATACGTTTGCTACCGCGTGAAAGTTTTCACACAATTAGGGTAAAATTAATACTGATTATGGTGAAAATGACCCTGTATGATTAGTTATTGTTTCATCCAGTTTATTCCATACTGGTCACTATCTTATGCACGATAGTATTCCATAGGGTCAATATCTTATGAACGATAGTATTCCATACTGGTCACTATCTTATGCACGATAGTATTCCATAGGGTCAATATCTTATGAACGATAGTATTCCATAGGGTCAATATCTTATGCACGATAGTATTCCATAGGGTCAATATCTTATGAACGATAGTATTCCATAGGGTCAATATCTTATGAACGATAGTAATCCATAGGGTCAATATCTTATGAACGATAGTAATCCATAGGGTCAATATCTTATGCACGATAGTATTCCATAGGGTCAATATCTTATGCACGATAGTATTCCATAGGGTCAATATCTTATGCACGATAGTATTCCATAGGGTCAATATCTTATGAACGATAGTATTCCATAGGGTCAATATCTTATGAACGATAGTATTCCATAGGGTCAATATCTTATGAACGATAGTAATCCATAGGGTCAATATCTTATGAACGATAGTATTCCATAGGGTCAATATCTTATGAACGATAGTATTCCATAGGGTCAATATCTTATGAACGATAGTATTCCATAGGGTCAATATCTTATGAACGATAGTATTCCATAGGGTCAATATCTTATGAACGATAGTAATCCATAGGGTCAATATCTTATGAACGATAGTAATCCATAGGGTCAATATCTTATGCACGATAGTATTCCATAGGGTCAATATCTTATGCACGATAGTATTCCATAGGGTCAATATCTTATGAACGATAGTATTCCATAGGGTCAATATCTTATGCACGATAGTATTCCATAGGGTCAATATCTTATGAACGATAGTATTCCATAGGGTCAATATCTTATGAACGATAGTATTCCATAGGGTCAATATCTTATGAACGATAGTAATCCATAGGGTCAATATCTTATGCACGATAGTATTCCATAGGGTCAATATCTTATGAACGATAATGTGGTAGAACAAGATAGTACTATAATGTGATTAGTTTCATATTCATCTTATATTTGCTAATGTAATTAGTTTCGTTTTCATATTATATTTACTAATGTGATTAATTTCGTTTTCATATTATATTTACTAATGTGATTAATTTCGTTTTTATATTATATTTGCTAATGTGATTAGTATCGTATTCATATTATATTTACTAATGTGATTAATTTCGTTTTCATATTATTTTTACTAACGTGATTAGTATCGTATTCATATTATATTTACTAATGTGATTAATTTCGTTTTCATATTATATTTACTAATGTGATTAGCATCGTATTCATATTATATTTACTAATGTGATTAATTTCGTTTTCATATTATTTTTTACTAATGTGATTAGTAGCGTATTCATATTATATTTACTAATGTGATTAATTTCCTTTTCATATTATATTTACTAATGTGATTAGTAACGTATTCATATTATATTTACTAATGTGATTAGTATTGTATTCATATTATATTTACTAATGTGATTAATTTCGTTTTCATATTATATTGACTAATGTGATTAGTATCGTATTCATATTATATTTACTAATGTGATTAATTTCGTTTTCATATTATATTTACTAATGTGATTAGTATCGTATTCATATTATATTTACTAATGTGATTAATTTCGTTTTCATATTATTTTTACTAATGTGATTAGTATCGTATTCATATTATATTTACTGATGTGATTAACTTCGTTTTCATATTATTTTTACTAATGTGATTAGGATCGTATTTATATTATATGTACTAATGTGATTAGTATGTTATTCATGTTACATTTTCCAATGTGATTAATACCATATTCATACGGTTATGCAAATTATTCAGCAACTAAAATTCTTTGATTTAAAGACAATGGTAGTAGTAATGCTGATAATAGATAATAAAAGCAGTTGTAGATATATTGCCAACAAAAATCATTGTTAAACTTATAGCGCCGGTTTTGCAAGAAAACAAAATATAACAAAGGGAGGCAACCAAGTGTCATGATTTCTGTCATTATCCTGTACATTTGGTGAGCGCGATATAAATACAGCATTTCGTGGAGTAAAACATTTCATAATTTTAGATAGAAATCACCCTTATCAGTAGAGTATGATGAAACAGGTGAGGATGGGCTACTACGGCTGTTGATGAAAAATTTAACATTAACTATATTAATTTATAAATGGCCAAGCACCAAATTACGATTACCAGTAGCAGTAACCATAGCAAATGAAACCGAGGCTAGCTTATTCGCAAATGTTAAAAGACACGTAGTTTTAAACAAATGAAAACATAAGGAAAACAATATAACTTCAAAGAATTAAAACCAAGCTGTGGATAGAAATTATAGTCAAGAACATAATCATATGGCATTTGATAGTACAGACTTAAGACGAATTGTTGTCTGGATTAACGTTGTTCAATATCCCAGCGGACGTTACGCTGTAATTTTACTGATAGAAATCTTAATTATTCAAGGACATATATGGTATATCAAGATGCAGTGAAAAGATATACAGACCTTGATAATGGCACAAACGTGACTATATTTTTTATAATGGATTTTGATGCCCCATATTTTATTTGGATGCTAGAGAACACGATGATAATGCTGTATTGGGTATCAGCCCGGCTGTAGTTACATGAGAATTAGGAAGTAACTGTCAATAAAGAGGCACTGATGAAGTTATCATAAGTAAGCGAGATAAAAATTTAAAAGAAACACATCTGCAAATGTAATGTGCTGTCTGATTAGTCAAACATCCAATCAAGCAGCATTAAAGTCTACGATAAACTGTCAGAAATGTCGATATCATGATGACACGATGTATTTATACCGTTGATCGACTTCGTTCCACGTTGATGTGAAACGAAGTCGATCGATAAATCCTGCGAGGACGAACGTGTTGATGCTCCATTCCAATTTTCACCACTTTACAGTCTTAACTAAGTAGCAGAAAAGAATGAAAAGCAACAAGTTTTGTAAAATTCAACAAATACGTTATATCCCTAGAATACAAAATGAAAAATTAAAAATAGCTTTCATTATGGTGAATGAAATCCTAAATAGTCGTAAAAGTTCTATTACAAGTCCAAGAGTATTGAATATTCCAAATGAGTTCCAGTATGTTCCGAATGAAGGCCAATATATAATGCAGATGCGCCAATAGTCTGGAATACTTTGATATGCTAGCAGTCTTGGTGTAAGAAAATGATATAATCTAAATTGTACTGAAATTAATTTACAATAATTCTAGAATAGTTACTTAGTCCACGAGTTTATAATTCATTGTAATTCCAATGAATAATTGAAATAAATAAATTCTCTCAAAAAGTAATCGAACACAGCTAAATGACTTCACTAAGATTGATGTTTAAGATAGGAATAATTAATTCTCAGGTAAAGATCCCTTATTTAAGAACTAAGACACAATTTCAGAACCAGGATGAGGGTCAAATAATCATTTCCAGATCATTTTGACTTGTCAGCAAGGTCAGTTGCTTTATCAGCCAGACAATCAGAAATCGGGTGACCTGGTTTTCCCAGGGGAAACCAATGACCTGAACTCAAATCCCGTCAAATTCGTCAGCGAGATTTCTTCTTCACCTTCCAAAGTCAAAAGACCACAATAATATGTTTACCAAAACAAAATGACCTTATCTTAAGTACAAACCCACAATGGACAAAATTAGCTATTTAATATGTTTTTTTTATTTATAAATGATCATTACAATCTATAGTCATAAAAATGAACACACATAATATAGATATACATAACACGATACTAGCCTATTATCCTGGCATGGAGGATGCACGGACAGGTATCTTCAGATCAGATTTTTTGTTATCGTGTTTTCCATATAAAAATTGATCTGTTAACATGAAAGTTCACCAGCTCAAGACTGATGTTTACTTGTCCGGGGCAGTTGAGCAATGGAAATGTTCGACTGTAATTATATTTTTGGACAGTTCAAAAATTACCAAATTGTTAGTGGCAGAATATAGATAATAATCACAACAGAGGATGTCTTGAGTGGTTTTACTTTAGGATATCTTATGGCATTTGACTTTGTCATCGACATTATTGAGCAAGTGGCACAAATATTCTCATTTTCTCAGATGTAAGGCTATGGTTAGTTATTAGCCCATCTGGTTCAAAAGACTATAACTCGATTAAAATTACTTTGAATTTATAATTTTCTTGGTGTGCCAATGTTTATGGGGTCAATAAATTATAATGGGGACACCGTTTTGGCTGAAGTTTCTTTCATAACTTTTTTTTTCCATACCCCCCTTTTCAAATTCACTTCAGGTTTAGGATATAACATCATCACAGCGCCACTCCTTTTTTGGTTAATGTTTATATCTTCTCGCGTATTTCCATAACTCCTTAAGCAAGATACTTCATGTTTAAAATATAAGATCATCACACACGCAGATCACATGTAGTTTGTTACTACTAACCTTTGTTTATCTCCCTGACTGGAAAACCAGGTCAACATGACGATTTTTGTATTTTTAATTTTAGAACTCCTTTACCCAGTTAACTTAATAGAGAAAATATAGTATCACACTTCTACCCTCCACGATCCCCATATCATTCCTACACCTGGATCGATTCGCCAGGCGTGGCTACATGGTCAATATGTTGGGTACTATAAAGTTGTTAGTTTTGATTCCGTCTCTGATTTGTAATGCACATCTACCCAGTTTATTCCAAATATGGAATGTTATATAATCCCAAACTTTGTTTTGTTCTTGTTTCCTGGGTTACAATTTTTGCTCTTCTACTAATGTTAATAATACCTCACCGAATTCTGTTCGTGTCTGAAAGTTTAATTGATCCAATATTTCCCTTCTCTGTAAACCAATCTTAGCACTGGCTTTTTCTGTCTCAGGGTGGTTCCCATTGGGCCAGGACGCAGAACACTTACCGATGAATTTGTTTCATCTGTCTATTTCAATCAATTCTCATCCGCTTCGATGCATATTCAGAATACAACATCCCATACTTATCTATGATATTGTGCCAATCCTGTTCGTGGACAACGCTCTAGGATGGGTCGTTAGGTCTAGTAATTCTTTATCTGACTGACACTGCATTTAAAATATAAAAACATCTTATAACAGCGATCTTTTAGTAACGTTCCTGTTCTTGGATCAAGCCACTGAGCTGAGACCGTTGGGTCGCGGAGTTATGTTAACATCTTTATCGACAGCTCATCTCGAGTGCAAAAATACATTCATTGCTGGGTATAACATTGTAAATTAAAACTGCTTGCAGGAACTCTCAGCCTCGTGAAACCCGATGAAAATGTTTAAAATTTTCAATATTGACCAATGATTAATATTTACCTTGTAGATATAAAATAATTGATTTATGAAAATCACGTGTTTGATATTAAATTTATCAAAAC
Organism: Megalonaias nervosa; assembly: GCA_016617855.1. Taxonomy (NCBI): domain Eukaryota; kingdom Metazoa; phylum Mollusca; class Bivalvia; order Unionida; family Unionidae; genus Megalonaias; species Megalonaias nervosa. The sequence goes on from JAECUM010002308.1 coordinate 88,154, forward strand.
GTTTTCCAAGGGCTTTGATGGGAAACCATCATTCATTTGATCAAATCTGAATTTGTATTATGAATACGGTCTGCCTTTTGTGAATATCCATGAATAGTTGTATGCGTCTTGTACATTTTCAGTAATTACAACCAAGCTATTTAGCACACGTGAATGTCACAAAACCCCGCAAATGTCAAAAGTGATACACTCTATATCCAATTTATATTATTTCACACACTAAATTAAAATAACAAATTATATAAAGTAAATAACTTACAATAATGAACAATAATATATGTTCCAACTTCTATCAACAAAAGTCCGACAAAATGTGAAGAAGTTCTGTAGACAACTGTAAAGAGCCATTTTCTGTTGACATTCGAATTCCGGGTCCATTTGTTAGCATTCATATTAGTAGTCTTATTAGTAGACTGTCAGATAAAGTGTTAAATTTCGTGTTAAGGAGAGTTATTGTTATAAACAGCATGTTTCGAATGATGTTTAACACTTTCATAAATGTGAAAGCTGTAATTTAATTCGAAAAGGCAATCATGACTTCGTATCAGTGTCTGTCAGATACCGTTTATGTCGCTGTTATAAGCACGTGGCTTGAAGCCGAAAACAAACTTGTCTTCGAACTTTATCAGTGTTTACGTAATCGAGAAACCACGACAAGCATCTGATTCGTGAAAAATAACGCACAAGACCCGAAAGGGAGAGCAGTTACCTGATTAATTTTCACGTTTTGTCGATCTTATGTTCATACATGTTGGAACAGATGCTGCTGTTGATTATTGTAAGTCCGTCACTTTAGCGATTTTAGTTTAATTTAGTGCGTGAAATAGTATAAAATGTATAGAGTCTGTCACTTTTGACATTCACGGACGTTTGTGACATTCACAGGTGCTACATAGATTGGTTTTGATTACTGAAAAGATAACACAAGCATACATTTGTTAACGGATATTGGAAAAAGGGATGCCATATCCTTAATTACATATTCAGATTTGATCAAATGAATGATGGCTTCTCCATCAAAGCCTTGGACAAATTTTGATGGATTGAAAATCAAAAATGCAATTTAGAACAGCTCTCTCTCTCTCTCTCTCTCTCTCTCTCTCGTATACAGTAAATGTAAATGGTAAAAGGGATTCAATATTTTACAACAATGGATATAATAGATATCTGAAAGTGGAAGACACTATTTAATGTTTCTACGCACCAGTTAGACTTGCAATAAGTCTCAGGTTTGAACAATAATTGTTACTCAAAACAGGGAAAGTTTACTCGAAATAGACAATAGACAAGTGCACTCTTTTGATTGGTCAAATTATTTACGGGAAAGTGCCATTGAAGAAGTTCGCAAGATTGGAGAAGCATTGTGAACAGAATATATATATATATATATATATATATATATATATATATATATATATATATATATATATATATATATATATGTTGTGAAGGCAAAAACCATCAATTTTATCGATCTTTTACCAATTCTGTGCTAATGCGAACAACGGCTGCATTACTACATAGATAAAAAGAGTTCCGAAATCTGCGATAATTTTAGGAAAGCGGCCTTGTACAAATTTAGTTTGGTACAAATATTGCTTCAAATTGTGTATCTCGTAAAATTAATTACTGTTTTCAAACGAAAATTAAGAGATTTTTATTTCGTTAACACGTATCTTAGTAAACATTGTTGAAGTAGGTGTGCTGTAAAATCATCACGGAGCGGTTACATTCGACAGATTTCAGAGCGAAACATTTTTAACAAAAGATAGTAATGATTATGAGCTTACATGAATTGATTCTGGATCTAGACTGTTTTTCATTTCTTCATTCTAACGTGAAGTTTTGGCCTTCGCAAACTTGCGGCCTAGTTGTATAACATAAGATGCACCCTAATTTCGATTATCAATTAAGTTCGGTTGCGATCAGCACTCATCAATGCCCGATTTCTCCATCGTTTTCAGTTTTGATTATGATTGTGTTGAGAGTGTGATTCATTACTTAAACAATGTTATTGCTATTATTCAACCATACGTTTTTTCGAAACATAATACCGTTGGTCGTGGAGTGTAAAAGACACGGTTTAGGTGACACCCTATCAAATAGCAACAACTCATTTGCGTTCAATCACGCACAATTAGCAGAATTCATGTGGAAGACTAACTAAACAAGTTAATTGTTTAAACCTTCTATTTGTTGTTTGGAGTTAGTTTTTAGACATTTTCATGGTGCCTCTTCATTGGTTAAATAAATGTATTCTAGAGGGTCAGAAGTTTTGATACATTTTAACATCTATTCTTCATGGAGAGAGAGAGAGAGAGAGAGAGAGAGAGAGAGAGAGAGAGAGAGAGAGCATTAATCCCAGAATTGCTATATTTTGTGGTTTTACCATGTTTTCCATACATGTATGAAATTTGGGTCTATGGCCTATTCTGCAAGAATGGTTATTATTATTATTATTATTAATATTATTATTCCAAGTAAATGATGGAAGGTAGATCTTTAGGTTATTGAGCTCTTCTGCACTGGTTTATATTGAAGTTTTTAATAATTTTCATCGGGTTTCACTAGGTGGTATGTTGCTGTGGAACTTTAATTGTTAAGTTCATGATTTTATACTACTTCAATCAGTTGCCAGCAGATGCCATTTCACCCACATACAGCCTAGGACAACAAAAATAATGAAACATAAATAGTAATAATTATTATTACCCAACATTATTATGAGAATTATATATATTTCTCTGCTTGAATAATGTAACTGCAATGTATAACTAGATTGAAGTTGATGACTAAATCTGGACTCAAGCTGGAGTTATGCCAGCCTTATTTGACCAGATAACACTAACTAGAACCAGACGTATACAAACGGGCATTTGACTCTTCTTTTCGACGGGAGATAACTCTAGCTGGATATATACTCAGAATTCTGTTATATTGCATTAAACGTCCAGTAAATCTCCAAGCTGTAGTTTCGAGTGGAAAAATCCCCCCCCCCATAAAAACAATACACCATAAGAAAGAAACAAGAAAACAAATAAAGCAACAAAATACGCAGCTTGAAATGTCTTTTAGCACGCGAGATGAGCTGTCGATAAAGTGCATAACCACGCGACTCCGTGGTGCAAGTTAAGGGACTTGACCACATCAACCATATCAACGTGGAACGAAATCGATGCGTCGTGTCATGATGACATGAACATTTCAGTTTATTATGGACTCCAGTGCTACTTGTGTTGAAGAGTGACCAATCAGATGGCATATTACATTTGCAGATATGTTTAATTTATAAACATTGAATGGTGGTGTATTAATCAAGGCATGTAATAAAAAGATTTATCACCCATTCCATAATGATATCTATGAATAACTGCGTACATATAATAAAAATGACATCAAGTTATGTCTAAGAGCTGTAGAGCTATACTGGTTTCAAGTAACATTACATGTGAAGAGAGGAAGTTAATTATCAAGGGCCATAACTTTATTATACACGAAGTTATCAAGACAAGCCCTAAAATAGCACATCTACATCTTGAAACAATGTACACATAAAACTAGACCAGAATACGTTGAATGATTCCTGGAATACCCTAGATGCATGGATCTCCTGACGTGGAGATATAATATTGATGGAAAAAGGCAATAACTATGTCAAAATTGGACTGAAAAGACAGCCCATTTAAAAGTAACATTTGTCAGTACATGTAATAGGCAATTACACTACCAAATGGTGCGTAAGGACTTCAGAGCTAAGCTTGTTACAGGCAACATCCCCTGTGAAGATACGAAGTTAATAGTCAAGGGCAAAATCTCTATTAAAATGGAGCTGACATGACCAAGTGCATTAGAGGCGCATATGGACATTGAGATCACGTGCACGCGTAATTGGATCAGAATATGTTAATTGGATCATGCGCTCTGCTGGTCATAACGATCTGCTGCACTCGAGATGTAATACCGATAGAAAAGTTTGTTGTTTCTTTTTTTTTGGGGGGGGGTACCTTAGAGGACGAAGCCTTTAAAAAGCACATCCACACGTAACAGGCAATTGACCTACCAACTGACATACGGATTAAAGAGCTGTGTTGGTTACAAAGAATGTATGCGGCATGACAGTTGAAAGGAAACTGTGATTACTTTCGACGAGAGACAGAGAGAGAGAGAGAGAGAGAGAGAGAGAGAGAGAGAGAGAGAGAGAGAGAGAGGGTGGGGGGAGGTAACATTTTCACCAAACATGTTGCAAAAGTTACATGAATTTGTGTTTGGGATCAATACACGACACCCTCCTCTTCCGTGCAAGATTTTCTTAAATAAATTTTTCAAATCAGAGATAGATTTTTAAAGGACAGATTGATATCTTTCTTCCTTATTAGATGACTAATGTGAGGCATTTACTTGAGATGAACACAAACATATGAAATCATATTCACATCGTGTATAAAAAGAGAATTAAAATTGAATATTAATGATTCAGATTTAGGTCACTGTGTTCAATCGGATTAACAGAAGTCCGATTGCAACACCTACACGGTAAAATTCAATTTTACAAGTTTCTTCAAAGAAAATGTCATGAAAAATACACAAGGATAGTGTTTATTTCCACATTGTGCAAATGCCGTAAGAAGAGGCAAAATACCGATCACTTACACTGAGTGAAGTAACAAAATTCACTTGCTTGAAGTAGCATAATTCTGCACTAATAATTCTAATCATGACTGCCAACCTCAAATAAAAAGTGTAACGACGTTCTAGATTGAAGTATGAATGTACGAGGGCGTTCATTTAGTTTTGGCACTGAGTAGCGTCAACCCATTTCTTGCACTTTTGATGGTAAAATTAGTACTCAAATGATCCATATTTTAGTCTAAGATGAATTTTCCATGTTAGGACTAGTTTTAACACTACCCTATTTTCACTTAATAATAAAGTCACTCGTCTCCAATGCATAGCAGCATGTATGTATGTATGTACGTACGTACGTACGCACGCACGCATGTATGTATGTATGCGTGTGTGTATGTGTGTATGTATGTATGCGTGTGTGTGTATGTGTGTATGTATGAATGTATATGTGTATGTATGCATGTATGTATGAATGTATCGGGTATAATGGTCTATGTGATGAATAAAAGTTAAGTTCTCAAAATGTAAATAGCATCCCCTACCCCCACCAAAAATAAAAGAATAAGAAATAAAAAAAATTTTAAAAAATAATAAGAAAACACTAGGAAGCACAACAGAAGGCTGCACAAAATTATATATATTCTACAAAATATGACTTTCAATAAGTTTATATCTATTTACCCGTAGTTACATTTCAGCTATAACAAGTTAAATTTACCCGTAGTTAAATTTAAGCTATAACAATTGGTTGGTTACCAATTAGTTAAATGTTGCCAAAGAAAAATAGACATTTTGAGGCCCCTCTATCGTAGCTATTTGCCAAATGTTTATTGTTGCCTTTAAAAATTTAATGGAAAAATGAAAAGGATGGTGAGATTGTGATGAATTTTCATCGAGTTGGTTTCCATGAAAGTATCATGAAGCACTAGGAGTTAGAACAATATTTATTATTGGACGCCAACCATCTTACAAAAGGAGTCATGCGCATACCCGTGATCGTTTATAACTGCAACAATGGAGACCTTGAACTGTCGTCGCATAATGCGCATACCTGCATGTCAGGTTTTATGTTGTTTGCCTGCATATCAGGGTTTGTTGTTTGCTTGCTGATTATTCCTTACAAACTGCATAGACCCAGATCTGTTGATGCGTTGTACTAAGCTGACCTTGAGATATGTATGCATTTGGAGCCGACTTGCAAGCGAGTAGAGAAGGTTTATGTTTTGGAGACATGAAATAGCCACACAACAAATCTATAAAAACAATAATAAAAATGACGATTAAAGATTTTAATTGTTTTCAGAAAACGTATACATGCACCATTTTTCCAGGAGATGAATAATAAAGAATTCTTTTAAATAATAAAGTTTTTTTAGTTCTTTTCTTTTACTGAAAATAATGGTCGATGTCAAAAATACTTCCAGATGAGCAGCAGATGTGTGCTGTACGTATCAATTAACTCTGCAGATCTAATAGAACCTTGGATATTGTTTTTCAGAGTCTAGACAGTGTGACGTTGGATATTATTTTTCTCAGTTAGAGGGTTGACCAAATTACACAATGCAACAGTTTTAAGGAATTATAAAAAAAATTCATGTGTCAGAATAGACGATGAAAGTGATTAAATTTTTATGAAGTTGACTCCATTTTCATCTTTTAAACATCATGCTAGAAATTATTTATTGCCCCTCCTAGATACATATTCACGCTTGACCAAAAGTATTTTCCTCTTGCAAAACATGTTCTGAACTGACATAATGACTGTGTTGTACGTCGATCCTATTTCAATTGAGCATTAGAATTTGGTTTGTTCGTTGTTCTTGTTTGTTTGTGTTTTTGTTATTGTAATAAGCTAAAGGGGTTTCTTTACCAAGCGAATTCAACCCTGGCTTGAGTCACTTGTTTTCCCCTGATTTCCAAGGATTTCTCTACAACTACTGTTGTAAACTGGAAATTCCAACGCGCCCAGACTAGAAATAAATTTCCTCTAATTAATGCATGACCATAAATATCATAACTACACATTTACAGCAAAACTTCACAATTGCCTGCCAACCTCACCACTACATGTTTTCTCCTTATTACATTTCCGTAACGCAGCGCCAGTAATTCATGCCCTGAAAATATACAACTCAAACACCAAATATGGAGAACTACTTTCCCTACGCTACTCTAGGTCTGTCAAATCACGATTTTAAGCCTCATTTCGCCTGTAACTCTACACCATATATACCATCATGGCAACAATAAAAGGTGTCTCCAGATGATGGAATAGACCCTTCTCAATTATTCCGTTCTACAATTTATCAATCCCCATAACAAATACTGCACATGGAGTCACATAATCAATCCACACAAATAGAATTTTAATAGGGACTATTTGGTTCGAGGGACACTGTGACGTTTGCCTTTGCAATTGGCTAATTATTCGTGCTAAGGACTATATCCCCAAAACCGACTACTCATAATCAAGCAAGTAATCATAAAAATCTAAGAAATCCTTAAAATGGAGAGCTATATACAAATGGCGTATACTCCAAATTTATTATTATTGTCATTTATTTTTTTAAGCCGAAATCCTTTAGGGTCATTAAATACACTACAGTTTTAAAAATAAGGCCAGTTTCTTTGTGTGTATGTCAGAATTGTACAAAGGCAGTGTCTTCATATAATAGCAATTACCAATGTTTGGGTTCACATGGAAAACTTTCACATCAGGGTATACCGAAGTGATTTCTCACTGGGCTTCCAGACTCGCAGATGGCACGTGCAAAAAGGCAAACATGTGCAAACTGCGGGAGCCCTCATCACCCTAGATCACTGGACTGCCCTTTAGCGGTCCGGGAAGTGAAAACCATTAACTATATGGTGCAAAACAACGTCATATAATCAATCACTAAAAATGCAGGTAAAAAGTAGCGAAACAAAACACATTAGAGTCCCCACCCCACCCCCGACATCAGCCCCCGATGAAAACTACACAGAACCAATAGCTCAACATATAACCAAGGTCATAATGAAAAAACCTGATATCCCAAAAACTTCAAAATTGTTTACAATAAAAAGTATTTTAAAAAACATAACGTAATTGAAACACAAATAACCACCACCCCAAAAAGGACGCAAATCCACAAAACACAAGAAGATACAAACGTCATCAGAGCGTCAAGCCATGACAAAACTAGCAAAAATATAACCACAAAGGTGCTCGAGTTTATCCGGGATATAATCGACGGGGTTATCAAACTCAATGCCGGCAACAACATACCCATCCACATGATATACGACTTAAAAATTCCCTTGTTAACATACGACGTATGCCCAGGCAACCCGGAATAATGGAGGCTAATAATAGCCACAAAATAGTTAAAGCACTGAAAGGGAGTCGAAAGATCTAATTCGAATATTGCAATGGAATTGTAGGGGAGTTAACCATAATATCCCATAATTAAAATTCATCACGACCAAATTAAACCAGATGCTCTATTCCCGAATCAAAACACATTGCAAATATCCCGGGATAATCAACTTGTTATCCTAAAGCACAGGTCGCAGAGAAAAAAGGGAGGCGGACTGATGACATTTGTCAGTGACGCTCTCTTAAGCGAGTCATATGCAAGCGTGCAACTACTACAGTGCCGGATTACCAAATAGGCAGAGTAGGCACCGGTCCATGGGCTCCACGCCTTTTAGGGGCTCCACGACAACGGATCAAAATAAAATTGAATTGATTTGATTTTGAAAGTATTAGGAGATAATTTGCTAGGGGGCCCCCGAGATTTCGACTTTCTAGGGGCCTCCACAGGGTTTAATCCGGCATTGAACTACTACAAAACACCGGATCTCTTCCTGAATTTCAAATAACAAAATAAATACAGGGAATAACTCTTGTTCCAAGTTTCTGAGGGACAGATTCACTTCCTTCAACAAACTTTCTCTACTAAAATGAATTATTAACTTACAGCGAGCGCAGCACGCCGAGAGAGTCACAAATCACTGCTTTTTAGGTTTGGGTATTTTGTATCCATTCAATTGCTTGATTTATTGCCCAAAATTCAGTTGAATAAATAGAGCAGTGACCTGGCAGTATCCCATTCCCCCCTCCCGCGTGATGCCCTCCCCAGGGATCACCACAACCACGGCGGTGCGGTCCGGGTTCTGGGATTTCGCTCCATCTATGTAGATCACTGTGTATCCTTGATATATGGATTCTATGTTTGAGATTATTTTGGCCTAATGGTTGTTTAATTTTGGATCCATACTCTAATGCTGAAAAGTTAATAATGGGGGTTTTACAGGTCCATGGCACTGAGTCCGGGAAGTTGACCAGATCTGTTTGAAGATCTAAAGTATTAATCTCCTTCTTTAGCTCATGGATTCTTTCACCCCCTGGGATGGTTGAGACCAATTTATATCTGAATGGTTTGTTGCATATGTAAATAATATTTCAAACTGGAAGCGACTTCTCGTGAATATAATTTCTAGACGCGTATCTTAGAATAGTTTCTTCCCGTCTAATCCTAAGAGGTGGTTCTTCTGTCAGAATCTGCAATTCTTCCATAGAGGTACTTCTGGGAGAGCCGGTGCAAATTAACAAGGAATTAAAATAATTACATTCCTATCCTATTCCTTAAATTGTATGTAATGCAATCTTCCTGAGTGTGTATGTTTGGTTGTTGTGTATAAAATATGTTACAGGAGATTAATTTTTTCTCTTTTTCCCTGTCACTGAGATGAAACTGAATAGATTCTGAAAAGTAATTTTGGAAGTTTTTTGTTACTCAGTCTTAATATATCTATATAGGTTGAGGGGGCGTTGACCTTGGTCTGCATGGACTGGAATATTTTAATTTGCATTGCATAATGTATTTATCACATGCTCGATTGTCTCTGGGATGGGACAGTTAGGGCAGTAATTTCCTGTTGCAATGCTTGTTGGTAATAACCTTCTAAAACTAGTTGCTAGGAGAGATTTGCCAGTTCTTATTCTGTTTATACTTTTGATATCATTAGGATTGTGCAATTTGTGGTTACTTATATTTCTACTGACCTCCTTAAAGGCTGAGAAAAGTATTCTGAACTACTTTATCCCACTCCCTTTGCCACTGGAGGTTGATCGTTTTAGTGATTATACTATATTGTTGAGCTGAAACCAATTTTTTTTTCCTTCTTGATTTTATTTAAAGAGATGGCAACGAAAGAATCCCCCAATTAATTATATAAGGTGAACAAAAGCCCAATCCACCATGTCCCTCCGCACAAGGCAGGAATATTTAAATAGGAAATTAGAGCAGCAACATTTAACATCATAACTAATTCTCCCAGAAATAATCAAATCGTATAAGGTAGTTAAATTCACAGCCATCAGGCCCCACCGCACAAGGTGGCACATATTATATCGACTAAATACAACTAAGATAAAAGGTGTATAGACAGGGAGCTGAAACCGTTACCATCTAGTAAATTATACATATAAAAGTACAGTTCCAATTCATTCAAAATTTCGGGCAGGGCAACAATTTTAGGCCCCACAGGGTGTCGTCGGGTGTGTGGCTCCTTTTCCACCCCTTGATCAACTAAATAGTACTAATCGTACATTACAGTGACGGGTAGCCACCTTAATTTTACGCCACTCGTCGAGAAACTAAGTATTTGGCGGAGCCAACCTTAATTAGTCGCACGTGCCCGAATGGGAGAAGGCGACACTAATCCAACAGAGATAGACACCTCTTAATAGTAAATACATATTACCCATGGTGGAGATAAAATCATCCAACCTGAAAGATACTACAACATTGAAGGTACGATAGGAAAATACATAAATATATGTGGATATTTCAACGTCCACAGTGAACAATGGAGATGAACTCACTTGGATAGGAGAAAAAGTGGACCACAATATATAACCTAGTATTGCTAAACAATGGTGCTCGTACCAGAGTAAATCCCGAAAAACGGGGAATAAACAAAACAATTGATCCAGCTATATGCTCTCTCAAGACTGGGTGTGCTGAAACATTCACAGATAATTAATTTTTCTTCTAACTTATCTACAATATTTGATGTAAGTTTCTATTTGGGTGATTTTATTGCCGCCTGGGTCGTACATGTTGTCTATTATAATTTGTCTACTTCCAGTACTTGTTGTTGTGAATTGAAATTTGGGAATCGGGTCTGAGGCTTGTAGAGGTCGCACACCCTCAAAAAACTCACATGAGATGGCGTCACTGACAAATATCGCCAGACCACATCCTTTGTTCCCTTGGATCTGTGCTTTAGGTTGTGACTTGATTTATCACTCAACTGGGTCTCGCGCAGGCAGGTGACATCCGGCTTAATTTGATCTTGCTGGATTTTGTTTACAAGTTCTGGTTTGTTTTGTGTTTTTTACTGAGTCCCCTACAGTTCCGTTTTAGGTTTGGATAATGTTGCAAACAAGATGGATCCTGATCTGCTGTCGTATAATTTGCAGGTAGAATAGAGCCTATGTTGCTTGTTACTTTTAACAGATTGTGTAGACCCAGCTCTGCCAGTTCATTATGCGACGTCAGGTCTGGGTCTATGTAGTTTGCAGTTGGAGCCAACAAATACGCGAATATACGAGGTAAGTCTTCATAAGTAAACAGAGAAATTCACACCTAGATGTGAAAGTTTGATTATGTAATCATTCTACCATTCAGACCGCTCCGGTGGCCTAGTGTTTAGTGTGACTGGGTGGGACATAATGCTACATGTCTGCGGCATGATGCCCCAGTGGTAGAAGTAGTAATAGAAAACATGGTTTCTAGCCCAGAGACCCCCTACCCCTCCAAAACCCTTTTATGTTGATAGTTTCTTCACCAGCCTTTTCTAGCTCAAAATAAATGACTTTCATATGATAAGGCTTTTCTAACATATTTCTGACAAAATATGTTTTGTCGGGGTAGGGGGTCTCTGATCTAGAAACACTTATTTTCTATTACTGGGGGCTGTTACAGTTGGTTGGTTGATTATATTTTTACGGCGCACCAGCACTGTTAGGCTATTTAGCGCCATACAAAAGTTTATGTCTTTGATCGTTTAAAAGTGGTAAAAGGTTTCGTATCAACCAGCGATACGAAACCAAACAGTTGAAAGTAAAACGAAAAGATGGTAACGGTAGTAAATAAATAAAGCATCCCGATCAACGGGGAATGTAAATGGTGTATGTTAATGGAGGCAGATGAAAGGTAATTAAAATTAAGGGACGGCATATACATCACGTAAAACTGCTCAAGGTGATAGCATAAAAGCTATAGCTTGTAATAAATATTTACTTCCTTCAGGGGGCTGTTACATGTTGAAATTTAATTAATTTAAAATAAAAATAAACAAAAAATAAACAGCAGCAATGATGATCGGTCAACCATTCCTCGGGGTCCCTTCATTCCAGTAAAGCCCACGAGGCCCTAGTTTTTTGGGTCTTTCCGTGTTGGTGACCCTAGTTTTTTAAGTCGACCCTGTTTTTTTTTTTGTTAAGGCCTTTCTTATGGCTCACAGGCACCTCATGATACTTTTTCTTTCGGCGACAATTCCTTCTGAATGTCTTGTGTGGGGTATAATCTTCAGTGAGGTCACAAGGTTAAAGAGCCCACATCACACTACTGTTTATTTTTGAGGGGTTCCAGTTTTTTTTTTATAAATGTACGAAACGAAATTTTAGAAATTTAGAGAACTGTCTAGGTTTTTGAATTTCATGTACACTCCCCCAGTATCAAACCCCGGGGTGAGTGTAAAACAACACCCACCACGTGTTTGACGTACGTGGTGAGGAGTGTACATGAAATTCCTTAGGGTATGGAACTCCCCACTCATATACAAAACTGGCAGAATGCCTGCCGTCGACAATGTGTCAGTCACGGGCATCGAACCCGAGGCCTCAGTATGATAATCCAACGTTATAACACTGCGCCACCGTCCAATTCTTACAATTATACTTTTCAAAACTCATTATGAAGTTACCTAATGCTGTTTAAACTGTATGTGGATCTTAAATAAATTCACACACGTTTCAAAAATTATTATGCTGAATAAAATGCAGTGTGAATCTAGAATAAATCTAGAAATTATTATTACTGAAAGACTGTAGTGTGGATCTAAAATAAATCTGCAGGATGTTGTTTTGAACAGCTGTCGCATGACCTACTGTGTGCATTGTATAGCTGAAGTCAATAACTTACCTGGAATTTGCACGGCTATATTGAAGATATAAAATACCTGGAATTAACGCAAGATGATGTACATCAAATTTATCAGGAGAGTTAAAAGGTGTAAAATATTATTTTCTGTTACAAATTATTCTGATCCACACCGACTACAGACAATTAAGTTACTGAACACGACACACACAAAAAAAATCGCGAGGGTCATGTAATGTTACGCAATATAACAAGCGTGATAATTGCTTAATGAGGACAGAGTTATCTCTCTTTACAATACAAGGAAGACAGACAGAGCTATCTATCATTTATTTAAAGAACTTCATTAGCTATTATTAAAATATCACCAGTAGATATTAAGAATAATTTATTGTCGTGTTTATACAAATAAAATTTAATTTTTCCACTTACTTTTCGATGACATTCAAATAACTCTCTCATTGCTACTCTGGTAAGAATATACTTACCATCTTTTGCAAATTCCTTCGACTGATTTAGGTTAATATTTATTTTTGTATATTTTTCTTGACTGATCGGATCATGAAGATTATCGTATCTTAACATGAGATTATCTCTAAACTTTTCAAGATAATCAAAATATTTTCTGTTATCTGATTCAATAAGCTAGAGTTTCATTCTATCAAATTTACTAAAGCAAATACCTGAAATTTCATCATTAAATTCAACGGATAATTGCTGGCCATTAACCATTAATTTTTTAAATTTTGCTACTAACTCCATCGACTAATGTTAAACTTTCGAACATTATTTCTAACTTTACACAAAACTGCGTAGTGTCCAATAGCTAACTTATTAATTCCGTCCTCGGAATATCTCTTATCATCAAAATTACTTAGTCCACGTTTTATAATTGTATCTGTTTCAAGTTTGTGATGATTTATTCTGATAACATTCGTTTTAATAAAATTAGTGCAGGTGTTTAGCGCTGCTTTAAAATCATCAAATTTCATACACTATTTGACATGTCCGCGAGGAATACCTTTTGCTTTTTTGTCAGTTTATCGTCATCTAAAATTACGGCATACATTTTACTTCTAAGTCCAACAAATTCCCTAACTAGCGCAAACATAAATTCATCTTTCATCTTGCCGATGACTTTTTTATTTGCATCATCATGAAATCCACTACTTTTTGGATAATCCGATAAATCAAATAAACTTTTATTGTTATAAATATCTTGATGAACATCCTCACATTTTATGTTATAAACAAGTGAATCGGTGTCAGTAAATAGCAACTCCGAATCTGGCACTGCTGTTTGGTAAAATTATAGTGAAAGTCGTACATTAGCCATTTTCATATATCAAGTACAGTTCCACCAACTTAGATCGGTTTATTTAACTTTAAATTTGTCGCTGTGTTGCAAACTTTTCATTAAATATTTTCATACTGACAAAACCGTCATCGGTAACTAATTTATTTCTGCGATTTATATCATTTACATGTTCAATATTGACTCGCTTTCTGATATTTTCCATCGTCTTACCGAACACGGAATTGTTCATCAACTTGAAAAAGTTTTTCTCAAAGTCGGTCATAGCAATAGTACGACGTTTGGTATTTAAATCAATATAATCTGCCATCCAACGAGATTGATTAAATTTTAACACGTGATGAACTTTTTTCAGAATTAGTCCAGCATCTACTGCTTGTTTTAAATTTTCGTAATGTATCACGTAATTTCTTTTATTTAACAAATTTGGAACTAGCTTATTAACGATCGAATTTTTTTGCTGTTGTCATTGCCTGTTGTTCAGGCGATAATAAACTATAATCGATTGTCATTGACTCTGCACAAAACGGATAGTCCTTATGTAGATCATGTAACGAACTAGAATAATCGAGATCAACTTCAACAAAATAACTGACATTCTCTGGGAGATTTTTCTCAGTTTCTTTAAGAAATTGATCTGTTGTTATCCAATGAAATCCCCTACACGGCATTGGTTCTGACATAGCATAAGCATATAAATTATTATCATCAAGATAAATAATATAATTTGACGGTAAATTTTTTATCGTAATTTTTCAAGTACTTATTATTAGCTACCGCATATATTTTTTGTTATAACGCTTATTCCGCTGCGAATTCCTTTTTCAATAAAGTTAAACATATCAACATCAGTTAAGAGATCCAATTCTATCCTGCTTGTTTTTAACAGAGCATCCCATTACAATCCTGGCGCAGAATAATACCAACATGGATCTAATCCATAATCTTCATGACTAACTTTACGAAAATTCTCGAAAACATCTGCTAGTAATAAAACATCTGTTTTCAAATATAAATCATAATAATCACCAAGTGTCTTACAATCAAATTTATTCCAAATTTCCTGTGCGTATTTGTAATCGTCATCTGTAACATTTTCATTTTTTAGCTGCGAGTAAAATTTATCTTTGTTAGAAAGATAAGTTTCATTAAATCTGCTCCAGTCGTCGAGATACTCATACGGAAAGAGACCTTTTTTTTTGTCAGAGAGACGTAGTCTCCACCAAAGCAACTATTTAAATTATTGAAACTGCTACAATCTTTTACAAGCTCATCCAATGGTGCTGCCATAAATTGCAAACTGTCGATGAAACGTAATTTGCCAAGCGTAACTGACATATACTTTTCAAAATTGTTTGGAATACATTTGTTATATTATTTAATTTTAGTTTAGATTTAATTTCCTCATCGCCAAATGCTTCGACAATAATATGACTATCATAACCACGAAAATTATGTAAAACGACAGGAATTAAATCTGGCGCGTGAAATTTCAAATTACAATTATTCTGTGCTGCTCCGCGATATTGACCGGTTAGATGACAGTGACCGCGCACTTTATCGCTTTAAGGCAGAGGTTTCTCGCAGATATGACAATTAGCTGCCTCATCAAAATCAAGTTGTTGTTTGGATGTTACTTTTATTGGAGCTGTTTTAGATAATCTGTTGAAAATTTTATTAACATCGTCTATTACATTTTTTAGTAACCACACGGCAGGATTTTTACATCTGTACAATTTTATTGGACTTGAAAAATTATCGTTAGCGAAACAAACTATTTTATAAGCTGCTCCACAGGGAACATGTTGTTGTATTTTTCTGGTGCTTGATTTATTTGGATCATTTTCTGCGCCTGCCACAGGGACAAGTAGACACTCGAAGTCAGCGTAAATAACAAACGGAATATTTAATTTCTGATTACAATATTTAAATTTTGATGCTTTTTCTTTTTCTCCTGGCATTGTTATTCTTTGAACATTAACACAGTATTTAAGATGCTCTTGCAGTTTTTCATCTTTAGAAAAACCTTGTAAACAACGGTAGCAGAAAAATTTCTTATTTTTATCTGTATTATATTGTCTGCCAACTAGGCCGTTAAAGTTTTTTTTTTATCCAAACGTAATGATTCCTATAAAACAGCAAGTTTATCGTCGATTGCGAAGCTTTTTCTGAAATATACCTTGGATAAACATTTTCACGCTCGTCAAGACCAAATATATTAACTGAAACATTATTTTGCTTTTCAAACTTTGGTATTTGATTTTCTGCAACTGGAAAGTCAATGCCATTAAAATTTAATTTTGATACGTGACTAAAATACTTGTCAAGGCGATCAACGTGTTTTTCTGCTGGAAAACATCGCAGAAAGAATGGCCCACTTGAAACGTCTGTTATCAAAATTCTTTACGATTATGCAACATTTTTCTTTTTAATTTTTTTGAGGAAGTTCAACGTAAGAACTACTGCAAAGTACGGTATATTTTATCGTGTGAAATAAAACTTCTTTTATCATTTCAAATTTCCTGCCTGATCCTGATACAGTAAATTCCTCCAATTTTTATTTATTTCTTGATGTATTTCATCAGCGATTGAGGAAATATTTGTTCCAGCTAATATTTTTCGTGATTTAGCTGTTAAATATGATTCGGTAATTTCGTTAGTAAAATCTACATTTTCAAATATTATATCGAGTATATCTTTTTGAGGTACATGTAACGTTGATAAAATAACATGATACTGCACTATTAGCTTGATACTTCTGTGCACTGCAAGTTCTTGCGTTACAGTCGGATGCAGAAGATGAAACAAATTTGTAGAGTTAAAATTTGCTAAAACATTTTGATTATCAAATTGTAACTGTTATCAAATCCTGCAAAAGCAGTAGCTATTTTTGTCGGTTCTTCTATAAGGCTCTTTTTGGCAATATCTCGCAATTTCAGCATTGTTATATAACATTTAATATATTTACTTGATTATTCGATCGATATCTCATCACACAATGCGCACGCGCTAGTTGAACAACCAATTAGAGATATAAAAATGCTTATATTATAATGAAACAAAATCTGATAACCTCAAGCGAGCAAGAATACTACCATGTTCATCCCAAGTATAACTTGTATGCGGGAAATATGTTAGGGTCGGTGATTCACGTCAAATACGAAAAACCGTTTGGTAAATCAACACCAGCTGGTTATAAGATTAGCATTAAAGGCGATAATGACGAGCAAGTTTAAATGTTTAGGAAAGATTTTATTTACACATTATTTTATAATGAAATTCCAGAAGGACAACGAGTATATCATGTCAACGGCGCAGTTACTGATGATAACATTGAAATCTTATCTTTACAAAATGAATTTCAACCTCATCGCGTATTTGATTTATATGAGGCTAATGATCGAGGAATTATACGAAACAGAAAAACTAAAAAAGTGTTAAGAAAAATAAATAACAATAATTATCTCATGGTAAATGTCAGAGGAACACTAATCGATCAAGTTAATTATTATAGCCATAGATTTATTTACTAAACATTTAACGGATCTATACCTAATGGTTTAGTGATAGACCACGTTAACGGCATTAAAACAGACAATCGTCTAGAAAACCTTGAACTTGTCACTCAACAAGAAAATAGCAGACAAGGACGAGGCGGTGATATTAATTTCATATGTCCTGCTAAACCTATAATATCATATAACATTAGTACAGATGAGGAATTAAATTTTTCTCCGATAACAGCTGCTGCAAGACACTACAAGATAAATCCGGCAACAGTTAAGTTTGTCGCAGATGGAATAGCAAATGCGGCAACATCACAATCAACCTTTGACAGAATCATCTTTAGATATGACGATTAATTATATTTTCTAGCTCGGTTTTGGTAAGACAATTATGAGCAAACATTAAAACATTATTTTTATTAAATTTCAGTGTAATAAATGCACAGTCATTAAGTTTATATTTTTCTGCCGCTGTTAGCAGAATCTTATTAGTATCACCTTGCATAATAATAACGTCAACAGAATAAGACCTATACCCTGATAAACAATTTCGCACTGCTTCGGCTAATTGTCTGTAATTTAATATATCAACTTTCTGATGATACTTTATCTCGTTAGTCATTTATAATAATAAATTAGATAAAAAATATATTATAATATGGACTTGATGAAACGACTTACTGATATATATGCTGATAATTTTACAGCAGGAGATGCTATAGTCGCAGATAAACACAACTCGGTTGATTACACAGAAGACGATATTTTATTTAACAATGACGATGAACAAGACGAGATCGTGGATGTTGTTGATAAAAAAAATTACAGCAGACTGACAACTGGACGATATGATGTTAAGTATCATATCTCCAAAAAAATAATAAAATTTAATTTTCCTGTTGCTGAGCAACAAATATTTTGGCAACTTATAAAACCTATTCTTAATCTGAAAATTGCTGGCCAACAAAGGAGCATAAAATATGATTTCATTTTTGGTAAAATATTTAATTTAATGATGATTTCTAACGATCGCAGACAATATCTAATATCATTATGTAAACCAATAAAATGTAAATCTGTCAAATGTAAGTACGAGGAAATTTATAAAAATATTATTTCATAATTTGTTTGGTTGGAACCCAGCTGTTAAATTTATCACTGTATCCTCTCCATTTGTCTAAACTTTTATTACCTTTTTTCCTGATAACTTTTTCAATAAAAAATATATCTTGTTCAGTTTTTTGTAGTTCCTGCTCGTAAAAACTACCAGTTATAGGCTCACCCAATAAATCTTTTAGCGCATATGTTACAGGTATTATCATCAAAACTTTATCAATAACAAATACTTCCTCAGTCCAGCTTGGAGGAAATCATTTTTCAAATGTTTTCTCGTCAGAGAAATTCTAACTTTATTGCCAACTTTAAATTTATGTCTGCGATACATGTTTTCATTTGCAAGAATCGGAGTTTTAATTGCGTCATTTGGTGACATCTTTATTGATCTGTGCTTCGTATTATTATAATTATCAACAATCTGCTGTAGATCGTCAATATACCTCTTTGTGTTTTTAGCTGTCAAATGTTTATGTATCTGCTCGTTTAGTGTGCCATTAAATCTTTCAACGACAGCGCTTTTTCATTCGTTTCCCGTAACATATTTTTTAAATGTTATTTTGTTCTAAAAACTGCTCAAACTTTTTATTAAAAAACTCCGCTCCATGATCGGTCCAGATTCTGTTTGGTTTTCTTTCTGTACTTGTTATTATTTGTTTTAACGCATCAGTTATCGATATTCCTGTTTTATCCGAAACAGGTACACTAAACGCGTATTTACTAAAAATATCTACAACGTTAAAAAGATATTTTTAGTTATCGTTAAATTGAGCAAGATTTGACACATCAACTAAATCTATCGCCCAGATATCGTCAACGGCATTTGCGACATCTTTACGTCGCGGAAACATTTTTTTAGGTTTATGTAGCTCTGATGCCAGATCATCATACAATTCTTTTCCAAGACCTAACTTATATTTTGTTCCTATCATTCCTTGAACTAACCTTCTATCAAATCGTGCTCTCATATTTACAGGTTTTATATCATGTAGTTAATCTAGCATTATCTTATCACAGCCAGGCTTATCTTGCTTGTTATCACGATAACAAATATCATGACGCATTGCTATTGCATCAACTTGATTATAAGGCTCTTGTCCGGGCAGCGGATTATCATTTTCATTTAATTGTTTATCTAGTGGATTGTATGTGTATATTTGTGGCCAGGCAATGTCCAACCTGATTTTGGTTTAGGTAATTTTCCAATAAATTTGTGGATGTCAATACCGCTGCCAATTACCTGACGGCGATTTCATGATTGACAGTACGTAATAATTTTATCTTGTTTGATACAAAGATTTTTATCACAACCACAATTACATTTCATTTTATTTTTTAATCGTCGACAAAATATTTGTCAGCAAAAAAAGATTATTAATGAAATTTTTATTTTTGTTGATTTTTTGCATTGTTTTTAAAAATTGACGGGTAAATTATCCGAATAAAATCGTAAAAAATCGTAAAATGCCTTAAAATAGTTGGGGTAAATTACCCGACCAAAATAAAAAAAAATCATAAAATTTCTTTAAATTTCTTAAAATTGCTGGGAAAATTAACAAAATAAATATTATTAATGAAATTATTTCTGTTATAATTTTATTATAATTCTGAAAATATTTTATAAATTTTGACAAAATTGTTGATTTTTATCAATTTTAAGCTAAAATTCCTGTTTTATTAGGGTAAAATGGTCAAAAAATCAAAGCAAATCGTTAAATTTTCTTGTTTTTTATGAACCAGAATCGTAAAAGATATTTTTTTTCTCAAGCAAATTTATATTAGAATTTTTAATAAATTGGAGAATCTTACAATTTTTTGCTAAAAATTAACAAAAACGGACAAAACAAATCATTAAAAACTGACAAAAAAATCAGCTAAAAATAAGGATTTTTGACGAAATTCTCAATTTTGTTAAAAATTCTAATATAAATTTGCTTGAGAATTTTTTTTTTTTTTTTACGATTCTTGTTCAGAAAAATAAAATTATGTAGAAAAATATTTACCTTCGTCAATTAATCATCTACTAAAATAAATCCAGCTCCAGTTGTCGATTTCAGAAACATACGTTTTCCTCCACAAACAGTACAAGTGCTTTTTAACATCGTTCTATTATTTTTTGTTTTTCCGTTGTATCATTCTTATTATCTGTTTTAGTTTTACATTTGAGAGAGTATGTTGACATTGTTTTATATTTGTAAGTTTAGTTAAATTAATTGCAATTTCATCATTAACGTGAGAAGGTTGATCATAAAACTGTAAAATAAACTTAAAAAAATCAAGATCTCCAGAGTTTTCACTCCGAGACATCTGTCGGATAAACATAATGCAATAATAACCACAAGCGGATGTTCCAACCGGCTGTAGTTGATCAGACGAGTAATTTATTTTTTAAAATTTTTTAAAAATATATTTTTTTATAAGATCACTCGGAGGAAGTTCGAACGAATCAAAATAATCATTATCATAGACAGCAACCCAGTGAATGCCAGATCCATCATCAAAGTTTTGTATATTTGCAATACACGAACCACCTGCTGGTACATTATCTAATTCGTCTTTAGAATATACTCATCGAAATCCGACAATGTCATTCAATTTTTCAATTATATCAAAATTGCTCAACGGCATCTGGTGCCTGGTAGAGTCATTCCACGTCCTATCCCTAACAGATTTGAAATTAGACTGCCTGCTAACCCCGCTAAAAGTGGAGCGAAAGGGATAATTCCTCCTTGTTTTCTTTTTCTTGGTGCTCGAGGACGCTTCGTCATCGTTTTCTTTTTTTTAGATTTTGTCGCTTGTGTTTTCTTTTTAGCTGGCATTATATTATTTATTGTTACATAAAACTAACAGCTTTTTTAGTTGCTCCAGATACCGCCCCTGACACTGCTGCTAGTCCAAGTGTTCCTAGTACAAATAAAATTTTTGGTATTGCGCTAGCTATTACAGAAAATGCTGGTCCAAAAAATCCGCCGTGTTTTTCCATCGCTGTTATTTGTGCAACAGATAGTTTGAAAACAAAGGGTTTTCCCTGATCGAGTGTATTAATTTGTTGTTGAGTTAACATTACTTTCACTGCGGCAACTTTGTCAGTCCCTAGAGAATTTGTCAACGACTCCGTCGTTGGGGATATCATTAGAGAGACAGAATTACGTTTGGCAACAGCTGCTGATAATTTTTTAATTTGGCCGGGCGTTAGGTATATTTCTCTGGTTGAGTATTCCGTTTTCATTTTATACTTGTTTGTCACACAATATTCACACTTGGACAGTCATCCTTCCCTTGGTTGCATCAATTGTCAAGAATCTATCACTGACAACTAGCGCATATACGTTATACTGTTCGGCTGGCAGTACGCCAAGCGTCCAAGTGACCTCAATATCAACAGTCGATCCAATAACTCGTTCGGAATGTTTTGATATGTCAAAATAAAAGATAGGATACAGTGATCGAAATTCCTCTACTGATATCTGAGATCCACTGTCTACGTCCTGATATTTTTGCATAGCCTCCATAAGGTACATGTACGGCCGAGATATGTTTTTTGTTTCATCGTCAGCAAAATTACATTCGATTGCACGTTCGGGATATTGTTAGAATTTACTCTAACAAATATTCGTCTGACGTCTGGGTTATCAAATACGGAGTTGTTGATTTCTTGATAATTACGACGTGGCTGTCGTTGAAATACAACGAACAAATGTCGAGGTAATTGTTCGCTTGACGTAGTTGTAACACGCCAGGTGTAATCGGTTTGCGTTAGGAATTGCTGTTTTATAAATTCTGTTTTGCTGGAAGTATATCTTTTTTGCATACGCCGTCAATAATAATTCGAGTTCCATTGTTTTAGCTACAGACGGGACAACTCGTGGCATCCACAGTGCTAATCTTGTAATAGCAAACTGTCCTTCAATAACACCAGCAGCGTGCATTATATAATCTTTTTGATCAGCTCGATCTAAAATAAGTGTATGTTTTATTCCGCGAAAAACTTTGTCATATTCGCGGAAAAATCCATATATTGTACTTAATGGAAGCGTCATTATTATTTGGCGAGATTCTGCGATAAATGCTTTTCGTTTGGCACATCCGTCGTTATATTGCTGTCGTCGTAATCTTGTGGCAGCTAATCTTATTGAATTGCCTATCGCATCTGCATCATGAGCAGATGGATTAGCGATTAGATTATTGTTATCTGCAGCAGGATTACCTTCACCAGTACGAAACTCACTTGAAACAGCTGTCCCGAAAGATGTATCTTTAAACCACATCATATTTGTGGCCACTGATCTCGAATAATCATCGCTCAACGAGACGATATTTAGTATTGTGCTCGCTATTTGCAAGTGCATTGAAATACCTTCCACGGTCTGATTAGCCAGTTGGTACCGTGCACTTTTAAACAAGCTCCAAACGTTATTGACGAGTGAACTTTCATAGCCAGCTCCAATATTACCGCCTATCATAGTTAGTAATTGACCACGTACTTCTAACACCGCCTTACGCGGCAATAGAAACGCATCCTCATCTCTTGTGTTAAAAATTCTGACGCCAGCTTTATTTGGTTCGTTTGAGTTTTCGTCGAGATATTCAGCATACTCGAATTCTGTCACTGCGTCTTCGGTATCATGTTCTTCGACAAGATTGAGATAATTTTTAACTGACATTATTTATTCTATAATCCACACAAAATTGCAACGACTAAAAAGCAGCAAGCGTTATTTGTCTTGTTTTCTTTACAAGTTTGCGCATTACCTCCTCACCACGTGGTGACAGTAATTTTTTGTTGTATCTATCATAGCTCGTTCTGTTTCTTTTGTTGGTGCAATATCTGATATTACTCATTTTATTTCCGCGTTTGGAGGTGAGCTGCCTTTAATTTTATCAGCGATTTTTTTGTCCTACTGCACTGCCTACTGAACTAGCTGCCCCCGTCGCAAAAGCTTTATCTGCATCAAGTGCAATTGGTGCTACTTTACGCGCAATTCTTGGGATGTTCTCAGCTATTTTTGTAAATATATTTCCAAAAATCCACCTACAATTTTTCTTCTATAAACTTTTTTTGTCTCATCTTTGTTATTAAATTAAGTTTGCGAAGTTTACGCTTACAATCACGAAGTGATCGCGCGTAAGTGGAAATAATACGTGACAATTTCATTGTTAAGGTCTATTTGTCGTCCTGATTGATCTGTTAGTTGCATTGTTATGCTGGTTATTTGATTATCAGGAGTAATCGGATAGTATATTATTTGTCGAGGAGTAATTTGCATCAGTGAACTTGGCGGGACATCTGGTGAAAAACTATAGATTGTTTGACCTTGACTTCCTAAAGCTGAATACGACTCTAATGCAATAGAGCAATTAATTAACATTGTATTTACTTCTGTTATGTTAACTGGTAAATCTCCATCATACGATATACTTTGTTCTGTAACACTGCCGTATCGTTGGTTTTTAAAACCTAATAATGATGCGATACTAATCGCTGGTGAAAAATCGATTATCAAATTATTTTTTAATGGGATTCTAGCTCGTAGCGTATTATAGTTTGGAGTTAATTCAAAATTGTCTGCGGCGGTGTATTTTGTTATCAGCTCTCTTATTGTTTTGTTGACATCAGTTACATTATACACCCCATGTGGTATTCTAATTGACACCCAAGCACCAGAATTAAATGTAAAGTCATCATTGACGTTTAATTTTACATTTGCCATAGAATGCCATACTGTAGCAGAAATCAATCCAATTTCGTATTGTTTATTCGGATCTAGTATTATTGGCGGATTATAGTAGACAGAAAAGTTTGCGCTGTCACTTGTTGTTTGTGACGAGTCAATCAATAATGTTGTTGACATAACATCAAAGTTGTTAGATAAGATCGCTATGTAAAATTTCATACTCATCTGATGTCAGTAATCAGCTCGATCTAAGATTATCTAATATATTTACAATTTCGTTGTCGATTTCAGTGCTTTCATATCTAGCTTCTTTTGATGTTATTTACAATTTAAGTCTGTCAACCAGTTCGGTGTTTAATGTAAACATTTTAACGCCAGATCCAGTGGTTTCCTCTCGTAATCAAATATCTCGTTCGCTTTCGTACTTATTAAATAGTCTTTTAAACGTCCAACCTTTACTATGACCTCCTGGTTTATTTCGATACTGTTCTGCTGTTCGAAACATTATTTCAGCAATACTTCTTTGTCTTATAATATCATATTCTCTTTAAAAATCTTTACTTTTTGTTAATTTTTTTTTTAATTTTTTCATCAGCATTTAACCCAATTTCTATAATCCTTGTTAATTTGTCTGTTAAATCTCTATATTTTTCTTCTGGCTAATCTCGAATTTTGTTAATGTCTTCAATATTATATCTAGTAATAAAATTATCATATTCTTCATCTAATATTTTAACACGTGCATTTTTCCTAGAAAATCTTATCTGCTTTTTGATAGGCATTATTTCTATGGTAGCTTCAGTTACCATATTTTGTTGCTCGGACAATTCTTTAGTTTGTTCTGATAAATTTTGCATCAACTTCCTTAACTCGGCTGGATTAATCGTCAATCTTGCAATAGTGCAAGAGAGTTGTTTATTAATATGTCAAATTCAGCCTGTCGTGCAGCAGGATGAGCAATGTTTCTAACAAATTCCTCTGCAATTTTTTTAGTTTCCTCTCTTGATCTTTCTCCTAGTAAACCTAACAAACCTCTTTCTTGTACTTCTTTTAGTTCTTCTGGAGATAATGCTGATAATTCTGGTTGTTTACCAAGTACTGCTTCGGTAACAGGTTTATAAAGCTTGCTGGTTTCTTTTTCTACAACACGTTGTCCTTGACGTGCCTCTTCCACTTTTTTCTTAAAAGCAGCTCGAGTTTTAATAAACTTCTTTAGTAATTCAATTTTTTACTGATGTTTGTTCATTATCTTTTTTTTATACGCTCTATAAAATTCGTCTATAGAAATGTGTCAATACAAGAACGAAACATTTTATCTGGATCACGCGCTAGTTTATCGAATAAAAAGAAATTGTATTTGTCTTAAGTTGCTTGATGATACAATTCAATAAATTTATCTTTTGTTACCTCACCGCATTGCTCGTTTGCAATATTTCTCACATCAACATTATCTAGTCCAGGAAATAATATAAAACATCCCGTATTTCGCCTAATAAATCTATCAACGTTGTAAAATCCTTGCGCGAGATAATCGAATTACATTTTTTGTTACGCGATAATGAAAAATAAGATTTAATCTTATTCATCTCCTCGTTGCTTAGGGAAAATCGTCAAATACAATTATTTTATGCTCGGACGAATCAAGTTCATCAACTGGAATTAATTCCTCTGGTTGTTTTATAAAAAATATATCATCGCCAGCGTCAAGCTCATCACGAAGTTTATCATTGTAAGCGCTCAATAATTTGTATTTGTCTAGTTGCGGATTAATTGTGTAAATATATACCTTATCATAGTTAAAGTTATCGTTGAGTAAGAGATTTAATAATAAATTTGTTTTACCAGAGCCTGTACGACCAACAATAAGATAATGACAATCTGGAAGTTCGTTATTATACTTATGTTTGATCAACCGTTCGGTGTCAAAATTTAATATCGTTGACTTCGCCATTGTTGTTATACATTTTTATGTTATATAATTTACATAATATGGCCTGTTACACACAGTTTGGAACAGCATTTACGGGATCTGTTTCCGCTGACGAACCAACAATAATTGACACGTCATCAATAGTTAAAAAACCGGCGACACAGTGACAGGAAACCTGTTTATATCAAATCAACGAGTTCTAGGTTTAAACACAAATTATCCGCCAATAAATGTTGTTGATATACAAGCTGTTAGTTATGCACAACTAAAAACGATCGACAATAACAAACTATCATTGACAGGAGGAACTTCAAGCGGTAACTTAGATATGTCAGGGAAAAAATAATAAATTTGGAAACCGCGTATCCGCCAGCAAACTTAAATCAAACCCAAGCGGTAAGTTATTTACAGTTGAAATATGTGGATAATAAGAAGCTTGATAAAACCGGTGGAACGGTTACAGGTATTATTAACATGTCAAGTAAAAAAATCATTGGGCTGGAAAAAGTATATCCTCCAGCGAATGTTGATAATACACAAGCGGTAAGTTATTTACAGTTGAAAAATGTTGATGATAACAAACTTGATAAAACCGGTGGAACGGTTACAGGCAATATTAATATGTCAAGTAAAAAAATCATTGGGTTGGAAACAGAGTATCCACCAGCAAATGTTGATAATACACAAGCGGTGAGTTATACGCAACTAAAATCCGTAGACGATAACAAGCTTAATAAGGCTGGCGACACAATGACAGGTAGCCTTGTAATGAGCAATAACTCAAAATAACTGGATTACCGACAACCTCACCACCAGCTAATGAGACTGATGCTATTAGTTACGCTCCGTTAAAAGAAGAACTCATCCCGTATTTTAAACGATCTGGTGGACCAATGTCAGGTAACATAAATATGAGAAATAACAAAATAACAACGTCATATGTTTCAGTTAACCCTAATGATCTGACAAATAAAGCGTACGTTGACAGTCTCTCTAGTAAAAAACGAACCAGAAACAATGTTGGATATATTCCAACACTTTTCAAGGCAACTGATAACCGAGTTGGGTTTGAGGTAAGCGCATCGTCATATTATCCTGAAAATTATCCTCATCACACTTTCTCTGATAGACAAGGAATGGACTACTAAATGAGAAGTTGAAAACTTTTGGATCAAAATTAAATGTCCCATTGCAGCTGCTACTTGGCAATTTCATTTGCGCGGTCGATTAAACTCTAGTGTTGGTCGAATTTATAATTGGCGATTGGAAGGATCAAACGATGATATCGACTGGGTAATATTGTATAGTACAACAGACATGTATATTTCAACAACACAATATTTTACGACTCCAACAGAAAAGACTGTCAATAAGTACTTGTATTTTCGAGTTTATGCTGTCGCTGCTGAACATCCGTTTCCAGGACTGACAGCATTTTAAATATACACACTTGGTGATCAAATTTAATCTAAAGTTGTAAAATAATGTCTGAACCAGCAATTATAACCATTGCAAGAGAATTTTATGATAATATTTTTAACTTCAAAAAAGATGTCGGAAACAAATCACTAGCAGCACGTGTGACAAATATTACGAAAAATTTTACAATTACAATGATAAAATCTCCATTATCAGATGAAGAAAAAAAACTTTATTCTTGTTATGCATATGCGAGGACCACAACTAATAAAATCAATAGAAAACTTCGATATTATAAGCAGATACTGTCATCCTGATGATTGTTTAGAAGAACAAAAACAAGTGGAAATCCTGTTTAAAAAATATTGCTTGAGCTTGATTTTAAAAATATAGATTTAATAATACGATCAGGCTTATTAACACGAATAGCACAGGAGAAAAAAATAAAGGATAACTATGATCGTCTCAACAAATTAGCGGAATCTAGGATAATAAGAATAAAAAGGAACAAAGAGTTATACAATAGTTTTTTTTTTAAAAACGAGAAATTTTTAAGTATCTTGGTATGTACTACCGCGACAAGGAAACCCTAGTTAAAATCGTTACCATGACAGCGGATACGGAGTTAATTATAAAAGCATACTCGAACGCACTCTACCAATGATGCGGTAAAAAGACCCAGAATTTTATCCGATTATTGTTGACAGAGCACTAAAGATAATCAAAATTTTTGACGATGAAATTAGTTATTTCGACGATTATGATTGAGAAAATTTTTTTTTTTTTTTAAAGAAGTCGATCAAACAATGTTTGAAGCAATTCTTATTACGAAATAAGTGATGAAGGCGATGCTCCACTTCCATCGCTCCAACGCTCTAGACGATTTTCATTACGAGATTATTACAATGAAGTCGAGAAAATGTTCATAAAACAATACAAAAAATAATGACTTCAAGTAAATGCTTTTACTGGTATTACCTTTCTTGGACGAAAATCACTCCAAAAATTAATGCTGATAAATTTCGTAGTCGCATATGCAATTATCAGACAATATCTTGTACTCAAAAATTTTACTTTGAATAAAATAAGCTTGGTACTTGAGTTTATTGATGAGACAGAAAGAGAATACGGTAATTTAGTGAACGAAATAGATTTTTATGAACGTGAAGTAGAAAACACGTTTGATTCCTACAGTTGGTTAAAGAAAATTGAGGTATTGACAGATGAACGTTATAAGGATACTTCGTCAGATGTTATGACAAGTACAGAGATTTTATAGCTGATCCTAACAATAATAAGTTTCGAGAATTTCTTGATTCGATTGTTGGTGCTACAGATTTTAATATCATGTAAAAATTGTAAGCAAATATTGTACAATGAAAAAACAGATTGTTGATTTCAATCATATTTCAGGGGAAAATCCAAAACAAGATGTTGACGCACTAATACAATATTACAGATATTATCATTAAAAAAACTTTGGTTTGTAAAACAATGTTATAAGTATTACAGTAAAATACTTCGAGCAATATTATATTTACCACTTCTAATGACCAGCTCTGGTATAATTTCGAGTGGCGCATCATTAAACCCGTTTTTATTAATAATATCTGGTGTTGGTATTTCTCTTGCAAACAGCGTGTAAGAAAATTGAGCCTCGACTTGAGACCAAAAAAATGTTTGTGAAACAGCAAGTATCACTTATAAAAATTACTTGATCCGATACAATCTTATTTGCGAATGTTAAATATAATATGGACGATTTAATACGCGAGTTTCGTATTATTGACAGTATGTTAACAGATATTTTACCGATGAGAGTTAGCAAGTACGAAAATGATTATCAAAAAATATGGTTGTAACAGTAGTAATAGAAAATAAGTGTTTCTAGATCAGAGACCCCCTACCCCGACAAAACATATTTTGTCAGAAATATGTTAGAAAAGCCTTATCATATTCTAGACATCACTATATACCTCCATTGCAGACATCGTAGCGCTATGACTGAAAAATTGTTAAATCTACGTTAAAATTCCATATCACACACACACACACACACACACACACACACACACACACTACCATTCAGGCAGCACTAATAGATTTCTTACTAATGCCGAATTGAAAGTATATTTTTTTAATCTTTCGTAAACTTTAAAATATAAATTCATAATTTAAGAAAATACAGAAACTACCTGAAACATTAGCCGTCTACAGAATTGAGTGATGGCTACTACAAGACGTGGGGTTAGTTTCGAATCTTGGGGCATTTTACAAATGCAGTTTCCAAGCAACTGATGAAAAACTGAAAATCGAAGGACCGCAAGTCAAAAGCTGCAACTATTTGGATCTACCTCAAATAAATCTTCTTTGTAAATACGGGACTTATATTTTTCAACACAGAATAAATATAAATAGTTCAATAACACACGTCGCACTTGCCCTGCCTACGCGCGTGTATTCAGGGATGAAACTAACATTACATTCGCTCATATGCATACCCTTAAGATAACAGACACAAAACATTACACTATATAAATTCTGAATTTTGATCTGGTACGACACCTGATTATTTATTGAGGCAACAGGGGTAATAAATCCTTGTATAAACCGCAATCAAGTCTGAGTAATGTGAGAGTTGAATTCCTTCCCTTGAATTCGAAAATATTCTAAACAAGTAACTCCAGTCCAGCAAACTAATAATAATAATAATAATAATAATAATAATAATAATAATAATATCACGCTATTGCTTAAATTATGTTTTCGTCACAGGTGCAATCATTTAGTCGCTTTAACACTTTTGAACACAAACAGTATTCTAATATAACTTGAGTTATTTTTGAAAAGTATTTAATTAATAATTCGAGATTCTTAGTTTCAAAATAAACAGGGGCCCGGAGTAGCCGAGTGGTCTAAAGCACTCACCGTTACGTATCACTGCCATCTCACCTCTATCTGCGTGGGTTCGAGTCTCAGGCTCGGCTAACGTGGGTGCGTGAGAAAGCCTGCCAGTTGCTTCTCGTGAGTCGGTGGTTCTTCATGGGGTTTTCCAGGGTTCTTCCTCCACCAGTTATACTGGCGGCCATGTATAGCCTAGCTTGGGCTGAAAAATGGCGTTAAACCCTACAATATCAACAAAATAAACATATTCATTTTAAACGAGTTCAGGACTAGGTTCATTCTTTTCATTTAAATTTAAAAAAAATAAAAACAGTAAAACAAAAACAGTTAAGGGTTCTTTTGGATATAAAACTCATGCATCCTAAAATTAGTCATGCATATATACTTTCTTTCTCTATTTCTCCCTTTTATCCTTAATATTTTATGATGTCCGTTTTTATTTTATTCTCTTTATTTAATTTCGTTTCTTTTCCAAACAGTACTTTTAACGTATTTGTTGCATTAAATTCTGACACAGAACGGGAAAAAATCATAGAAAATAATCTACCCTTTAAAATTAATTACATCATATAATGAGTTTCATGTTAATTAAAAGATTGTTAAGTAAATTACAGCAAAGTTCAAATGCTAAGAAGATAAGACGAATTTAATCTACTTTTGTCAGATATTTGGGTCGAATGTAAAATGTTGGTGAACACGCGGTTGCTTCAGGTGCAATTGGACAGAGATAAAGAACCTGCACGTGTAGCATTGGAAAGAACCGATAGTAATGTTGAGCTGTAAAATAAGAATATGAGCAGATTTTATTAACTGGAAGAAATTTAATTTCAAGGTATACAGGTTATTCGTAGAATAACTTGATCTGGTTGCTTGTAGCCTCTGGAAATGGAGCCTTTATCATGAGTCGTATAGTGATCGCCATGTAATAGAAAAGGTAACTATAATTTACAAAATCTCTAATTCATGGTTACATAATTAAACAATGACCGCTCCGGTGGCCTAGTGGTTAGAGCATCCGCCTCGGATGCTGGAGGTCGTGAGTTCGATCCCTGGCCGAGTCATACCAAAGACTTATAAAAATGGTACTAACAACTGCCTCGCTTGACGCTCAGCATTATACGAGGTTAGTGTTAGGACTGGGTGCAAAACCTATTTTCAACTTCTACAGAATGGCTGAGGACCGCTCTGGTGGCCTAGTGGTTAGAGCATCCAACTCAGATGCAGGAGGTCGTGGGTTTGAACCCTGGCCATGTCATACCAAAGACTTATAAAAATGGTACTAGCAGCTGCCTCGCTTGGCGCTCAGCATTATACGAGGTTAGTGTTAGGACTGGTTGGCCTGGCATCAGGATAATGTGACTGGGTGGGACATCATGCTATATGTCTGTGGCATGATGCCCCAGTGCTAGACATCACTATAATCCAAATCACACACACACATAATTAAACACAAATAATGTGCACTCTAGAAGTAAATGTTCAGGCAAGTAGTGATATAGTGGGGATTTTAGACGACTATATATGACATTTTGCTAAGTCACAGAGAAGCGACCTTTTCACTAGTCCCCGTGATTAGCGGTCATGGTAGGAAAGAAGTAATGGCTGACTATCAAGAACACACTAATTCGAGACGCGGTGTGTCTATGGGATACCGTCATGAGTGTTAATATTATGTAAGCGGCACGCAGACAGCATGAGGGAAGAGTCCTCTGAGGACGAAAGCATCATCTTTGAATGTGAAGCGTTCTGCGACTATTTGGACAAGGAGGTTGATGATGAATAAACATTATTTCTTGGCACTTTCCAGGCATTATTTCCAACTACTGTCAACATTTATCTGACTCGTCAGGGAATCAAGGATCTTACCAGATAAGACTGGACTGAAGGCCCTTACCTTATGCGATGGAGATATTCAATTCCTCTCCTTCCATAGTCTCCTTGCACGAACTTTATTTTGGCGCCCCAGAAGAATTTATGACGAACGTCCTTAGGCCTGAGGATTCGTGCGAAACTGGTCCTTGCTATGACGAGGTCATTGAAATGGCCGCCGATCGGCTCGCCCATTGTTAAAGAAATTGTGCCGTCCATCCTGACTATGAGCGATTGCGGAGTATTTTTTCCGAGGAGAAAGATGCGACAAAGCTATCTTTTATAAAAAAAGAAAAAAAGTACCAGTTCTTACGAGGACGTATCGACAATGCCCATGGAGTCATTGTAGAAATAATCACATACAGCTGACCCGGTGGCCGGCGAATGGACGCTAAGGACCCGCATCGGATGGTGTCCTCCGCGGCCAATAGGTACGTGTACACGCAGCTGGACGAGACGTTCTCTTATTCGATGCTGGTCACCATTATAGTTCTACGCCCACAGGACCCCGTTCAGCTGAATTCAGAGTGCTGCCCTTGGCCTCATCGCCGTGGAGCCTGTGTGGGTTTACCAGATAGAAAAAAAAAAACCCGCACTAGGGACGATGATGGTGTCACTGTTGTAGCTGATGACGAACGGGCACAAAACTGTTATATCGGTCGCAGGCCATGGTATCACCAGAGCGTTCTGTTCGTCGACATACCTTGTCATGATCGTTGCGTCGAGGTATCGTTTCCCGGCACGTCCCTGTTGTCGACGTACATTTTTGCGGCCGCGTTCTAGTCGTCGACGTACATTTTAACCCTTTCGTTTTAGTCGTCTGCGTACTTATTTATGTCCACATCTTGGCGGTTGAAGTATCGCTTTGTGATCTCCAGGGTCCGGCAGGTTCCTGACGCTAACGGAGAATACAGCTATGTCGTTCGTGTCGGAATCGCCAACGTGGTTGCTGTGGGCTACTGCCAGCTTTTTGCTTTGGTGATATAATGGGCGAGATGCGCGAGCGCCTAGCGAACCGCC
The DNA here is from genome assembly GCA_016617855.1 of Megalonaias nervosa. Taxonomy (NCBI): domain Eukaryota; kingdom Metazoa; phylum Mollusca; class Bivalvia; order Unionida; family Unionidae; genus Megalonaias; species Megalonaias nervosa. The sequence goes on from JAECUM010002308.1 coordinate 121,687, forward strand.
TAGTCTTTCTGCAAGTGCCTGAAAATATCTACCGGCATGGCACCAATGGCCATAGCTAAATGAACCCGCTTGGCAGCGACAGCATTGGATCCAGCAGCGCGCCGTGTGTCGGATTGTGATTCAGCGCTTTCAACACTTGCATGGTTGCATGGTCGCAGATTGGCCCCGTCGTCCTTTTTGGACATGGTTGGTCGAGAGGGTTAGTGGATTTGTCAATGGGTCGCTACGAACTCAGGTGTCGCAATGAGGTTCATGCAAGTCGAAGAAAAACAGGCTGTCAGGCCTTGTCCGCAACGCCATCCAATGAGTCCCGAGTTTTAGCGATATGTGGAGAATAACGTTTAACATATAGACACTCGTAAAGTGCTTCATCACCCGGCGAGCCACAGGTCGATATTGGGAAAGGCCATTGTCAGCACCTCCGCGCGAGTCGGAGGCCTCGATTTTTCTTTGACCTGTCCGCCACGGCACCCCCCATTTCCAAAGCCGTTTAGGCAGCCAGGTGATATAGTTTCTTTACATGTAAACTGTTTCATGCAACATGTTTACTTGCTACTGTTATGCATTTAATTTATTGGCGGCACGAGCCTCTTTGACTCAGTCGCTAGCGTGCTGGACTCGCAATAGAAAGAGTGCGGGTACGAATCCTACTACCAGATTATCCAGGGTCGTCTAACACTGTGTCCTTGGGCAAGGTACTTTATTCCAAATGACTCGGCACTAAATATCTACTTAAAAGAACACACATGCAGACACACACACAGCCACACACACACAGACCCACACACCCCCTTCCATTATGTACGAATGATGATCATCCAGTAAGGAAACTATGTACCAACCGTTATGCAGCACAATTTGCTGTATCATCAGAGTTGTAATTGTAACCCGTCCATTCTCAAAAGACAAGACTTAAAGAGAATGCGTCGCAGAATAGTTTATATCTTTGATCCTATTTTGTTAATTACATTGTGATAGGCGCTAAGTAATGTTATGGACAGGACTATACTCTCACATTTTTGTTACACGTGTCGCAAGTCTCCTCATCCTGTGAGACACACGGTGATCTCAGTGACAAACATCAGTATCATACTGGACAGTTCTCGAATATGAAAATCAACTTTAGTTCCAGCCCCTAAAACCAGGTAGTGTATCTAAGTCATCGAGATTTAGCATGTCAGTGGTTTCAGCTATGGGGATAAAATTTGCGTTTCCCAACTTCCCAGAAATGATTGGTTTTTGTTCCTTTTACCCACCCACCCAAAAAAATTATCACATTATTTCCAAGATGTTTCTTGAAATTTTCTCATTATTCGTTGTTCATGGTAGCAATCATTAATATTCCATTATTCCTTACAGTAATATAAATACGCTCTCATTCCATCCATTCCCTCTTGGCCTGTGGTAGAATCTCACTAGAAGAGGGACCAAAGCCAGGATAAACCAAAATGTTGAAAATGTTGTTGATAGTTTCACTAAACACATCTTATTTCTGCAATTTTACTGGAGCCCATCCCACAGAACCAAATCAATTGTTTCGGCAGTTCCAAAAGGCTATTGATGGATGCACTTCAAATGCCTTCGTCACGGTTGTTGTTCTACCCAGAGAAACTGTGAGATAATTGATGTTATGTTTGAGATAATTGATGTTATGTTTGAATACTGTTCGTGCTTCACGGCGGAAACATCATCGTCTCGTTAGACGCCAGCATCACTTCAAAGGTCCAAATTATATTTGGCACATTGATCACTATGATGAACTAAAACTGCCGGATTATATATTGATGGATATATATATATATATATATATATATATATATATATATATATATATATATATATATATATATATATATATATATATATATAGACCGGTTTTCGAGACAGATTATTAGATGGTAATCTTTCGTATTGGCAGCAACCCACGCATTTTTGGCGGATATTATATGCAAGCAATTAAACGAAAACAAGGCTTCACACTGAAGATCATATGAAACCAAGATATTGAAAATGGACATGATACTGCCATGCAAGTGTTTATAGTTGGGGACGATAGTTTACTCTATGGAGCAAGTCAGTGCAATGAAAGAATAGTCATTTAAAGCATTTAGCGAAAGTGTTCTCAGTTTTGGATTTCAGTACTTTAAAAAATGATAAAGGATATACGTTGCAGTGGAAGTCTTTTGGGCAAATGTTTGCTACATTTCTTGCTTCATCAAACTTGCTGAAGAATTAAGCAGCTCGAAAATGCACACACCTACTATAGTTCCCCGGATGTGTAGCTAGATATCCCGATATCAAGGATGGAGCTGGCATTAACAAAGTTGTCGCCCAAAAATCGTCAACCTCAATATTTTGTCGCTATTTAAATAATACAGTATTACCGGTTTATCTCGATATCCCTGTTACCAAAGAAATATTGTCGACATAAGTGGATGTAGAGGGCTGCAAAAATCAAAGTTAGCATACAAATGAAATTTGTAAGAGGTGACCTGATGTCAGTGAGTGGGATTTACGCTGGGAGAAAATAAACGATTGAAATTTTGATTAATTGAAGACAAAACTAAACTGAAATACACGTGTGTATTGAAAACTTACAATTTTGTAGAAGAATCCATAATGCGTAAAGTACTGTACATGTATATGAAAAATCCATAAATTTGAGCACGGATAACATGTTAGAAAATATATATATCATTCACATCACGTTAGAAAGCACAAATAGCTCGTATGTAAAAAAAAAAAAATGTTAGTCCTCGTTTGATCTGTCCCACTATCAACAAAGACGTGTCACTAAACAGTTCAATGAGATATTCATGGTTGCCAGTAGTATGTGGCTTTATAGTTGTTTACATGCCACATGTACATGGCCTAGATTTTGGTCATCTGGAGACAGCTAAGATGTTGCCGAGGCTACGAAGGAGATGAGGCTGTCAATAGGAAAATGAAAACACGTGAACAAAATAAAAAGTTTAGCAAACATCTTTGCGATCACACACACACACACACACACACACACACACACACATATATATATATATATATATATATATATATATATATATATATATATATATATATATATATATATATATATATATATTTTCAAAAGATTCGAAATTTCATTTGCATTTTATGCAGCCTGTGGTAGCGATCGTAAGTCTAAACTTTTTTCATGCAAAGTAGAAATTTAACGTGTTGTTAAGATGCGTTTGTCAATATGAACAAATGATTTTTTTTTATGTAATAATAGCTCCAATTCATTTTGTATCAAAGTTTGCGACTTCCTTTCATGGTGCCTTTGAAGTTCTCCACACGAAACCCAAGATTGTATTGTTGCGAAAATGTAATTAAATTGCTTGTGCGTTAGTTTTAAATTCTTTTTATTTTTTATTTTTGTTTCATTACGTTTTATTGTAATGATTATTTTCACGTTATTTGATATTTTTGAAAAAAATTCAGTCTTCTGTTGACTTGATTAGAACGCAAAAGTATGACTTAAGCACTATTTTTAGCTCACCTTGGTTCATAATGTTTGTAAACATTGAATGAAAATGATTGGCTATTACCAAGGTCATGTTTGGCCTACATGTTAGCTGAGTTGTAAATAGCCTTTCTTTTTTAATTTATTTCCAGTGTGGGAATCTGATTCTTAGATAGGGCTATTCTTGCCTACGTGATAATTGGCATTTTTTGTACTGCGCTGTTCAAATTAGTGATCACGTAGCCCGTCACGTGAGCCACCATATGATCTAAAATCACGGTTTAAAACAGCCATTTGCTAATAGATCTATCCAGTCGTATTTTTACACCGTTAGAGCTCGATGTGTTTTATTGTTGAAGCCAGTTTGTTCTGAAATTCATCTATTTTTTGGAATTTAATAATTTATTCTCTAGAAAACTACACAAATGTTCTTTTTTATAAAAAATCTGAGACAAAGACATTTAGTGGAAATTTATTCTGGAATTCTAAACAGAACATTATAAATTGTATTTCAACGAGGAACTGTTGCCATCAGCACAACGACCTCATCTGACGTTATCGCCTTCCATATTGGAACATCATCGAGATTCGAGCCTGGATTCAATTAGAACTGTTTAGTGATAAGACTTATATTTTTCAATTCTATTATTCATTTTTGGATTATATTCACAAACTGTAAGTCCTATTTCATATTTTTATCTTGTTTTCTAGGGAAATAAATTATTTTTGTTAAAATTTACAAAGCTTGTTGACTTCACTCTTTTCTTTTGTTACTTTTGTACGAGCCTACAAGTAAAAGTATTTACAAGCTTAAATAGCCCAAAAATTTTGTAGCAAAAAAATCGCAAAATCGCCAGATGGTGGCGCTCAATAGTTTTGTATTTTGCATAGGGTTAGAATTTTAAAGAAAAAGAATTTCCCCGGATTTCCTAACTGGTTATACTGGCTATTTTAAAAAAGACCTTGTATATCTTAGATATTGTTCAAAGAACTTTTAATTCCATTTATTTTGGTGTATGATTGATGGGGGTAATATGGGGTATAGAGTATACAGCTTGGCCTTACTCCAGATGTGCACCTTTCAAAAAACTGTTAGCTCAACTAGGTTATTTTCACTACCTGGACTTCAGAGTTAAATTGTACAAAAACAGCCTATAACTTTTTGTGCATTTTATATATTTGGTAATTCATCCATTCTACTTTCAGAAGCTGGTATTGTCTAGTTTGGCAAAATTAATTTTCACAAGTTTAATAGGTGCTAACGATAGTGTACTATAACTAATTCAGGGTGATTTTTTTAGCACAAGGGAACAGTCATTTTAGTTAGCAATGTGCTTAAATCATGTACAATTTCCATAAGTACAATATCCAAAGAAATGTCAGCCACATTACATCAAAATAGCATAAAGGTATGCCAACATTCTCTCCACTGTGCATGTTTCAAAATGCAAACAAATTCACCCTACATACGTCACTCTCTTAAAAGTACATAATAACTGGTGAGCGCCCCCTTAAACCAGGACAATATTTGACACTGTGAAATCATCCTGAGGAAGTTGTTCTTGACATAATAACTGGTGAGCGCCCCCAATGATATATGTTGTCGTGAATAAGTCAAAAAATAATCGCAATTTGCGACATTGGCGAATCCCAGTGCCATCGCTGCGATATACTAAGAGTTCAGCAAAAATACAGCGGGACAACGATGCAACGATAGACGCTTTCATCCTTATGTACATACATACCAATATACATGCTTACAAACGTACGTAATAGCATTTATACGTGAGTACATAAGTTTCTTGCTGCGCATGCAAATACATACATACATACAGAAATACATACATATGTTCTTAAATAATACGTACAGATATATACATGCATGCATAGAAATCATAAAGGTGATCCGAATAACGTTTTGCTTCACACCTATCTACCTATACATGTATTTTTGTGGATATATTGTGATATGACTGTTGGCCTTGTAATCAAACTTCCATCTACTTCGACTAAGGTAGATAATGAGCTTTTTCATCCTTGATACACCCCCAGGGGAGGCTGCGATGGAAGTAACATTGTCATAAGTAATTTGGACTCGTCCTTGTAACATGAATTTCGTTTAGACTGATTTATGGAAGGCAGTCAGATTTGGTATACAAGAAGATAATGAGATGATACAAATATTTTCGGATCCGGAATACAACCATGGCGGTTAGTGCTGACGGAGGGGGGTTGGTGAGAAGACTGGCTGCAGGGGAGAAGTTGTGTGGGCTATAAAATAAAAAATAAAAAAACCTGGATATTTGTGATGACGTTAATTTCTATTTCTTTGTGCACAATGGCACGTAAGTCATAGGTAGCACCACATCGTGATTCCAAAATAAAAAAAAAAAAAACTTATACGGAAAGTGGAACGATTGTTGTATCTTGCATTACCTATTGTGTTTGGATAGGGTACATAATATCCCCCGTGTCCAGTGCCGGATCGGTGGGAAGGGGCGGGTTTCCGGACATCCCATAGGCTAATATAAAATACACAAACACAAACGTACAGCCACTTGTCACTTGAAATTTGACCATCGTTTTGTTCTTGCGCACGTTTATTGGATATTATCCACACTCTGAGTAAATAGACACATAGACTTTTGTTTTGGTTGCCTTTCTAGAAAAGTCAGGCCCTTTTGAAATTTTGGACACCCCCTAACACTTGACCTGATCCGGCCCTCGTGTCCTACCCTCCAGACCCATTAATAAAGACATGGTGTATAATTTATTAATAAAGTCATCGTGTATAATTTATTAATGAAGTCATCGTGTATAATTTATTAATGAAGTCTTCGTGTATAATTTATTAATAAAGTCATGGTATATAATTTATTAATGAAGTCATCGTGTATAATTTTCTCCAAGGCATTTAAGATAAAGCTGGTACCATGTTTAACTAGTTTACCTTGAAAATGTACGAGAAAAATAAAAATAAATGAGGGAAATGATAAACTGATGTCAGTTATAAAATTAAATTTAGGACAAGAATATATATTTTAAGACCTGGTTTCATCCTACGGTATAGTATCAATAATAAGCATCCAAATTAAATCCGTAAAGAAAACTGAGAAGTTTTATGAAAGCGGAAACTAAACATTCGACTCATCAAAGAAATTGATACATGTTCTCACTGTATGTGCAACCCATTCTCAAAACTTTATCTTACCTTTTCTTGTGGTGTGGTGGGGGTCAAAGGAACCTGAGTATATTGAGATAACATTCCCACAACAATAGACGACAACAAAGAGTGAACATGATGGTACAGGAAAAAAAAATTAAACCACAAACAAGTAAATAAAGTGTTTTATGCATTCTGCCATCAAGCCACGACCACAGCCCCTCAGTTATCCATTGTTTGGGGGGAGGGGTTGTAAATTTCGTTCTTTCCTTTTTGTAATGATATTTCCCTCGATTGGTGGGATGGGTATGGGCCTTCTGGGTCAAGCAGATATGAAATTATTTGAATGATAAGTCTGCAATTTTGGAAGACTACAAACCTTGCACATGGTAGTACAGGAAAACAAAATGAAACCACAAACACATAAATAAAGTGTTTTATGCATTAAACTATCAAACCACGACCACGGACCCACATTTTTGCCTTGATTTCTTCCTTTTGTCTTCTTTCTTTTTTGTATTGAAATGCACCTCAGTGAAATATATAAAAGCCAGCTCATCGTACGACCATCATCGCTAATTAATACTGACAGACGTTCAATTAATACAATATTTTTTACCTGTTTCTGTTTGAATGATTAGATGATAAGATAATTAAATGCTGGCAGCATTAGGAGATAAAATGGGTTGGAACTAAATCTACCTACTGCTTTTTCTGTAAATCAAATAGTTTTTTTAATTTAGCGATTTGCTAAACCAATTATATAATTTACATTATAATAATAATAATAATAATAATAATAATAATAATAATAATAATAATTAGCAAAGCAAGCGAACCTTTACTGCCAGATACAATGCTTGTTTCCTTAGACGTCACATCTCTGTATACTAAGGTACCACACAACGAAGGGGTACTGGCATATAGAGCAGCAAGAGGAAACAGCAACTGTAGACAATCCGCCCACTCACTTCCAAGTCAAACTCCTGGAGCTTGTCCTAAAACTCAATAACTTTGAACTTAATAAAGAAAACTACCTCCAAATCAGTGGAACTGCAATGGGTACAAAAATGGCCCCCCTCATATGCTAATACTTTTATGGGAAAACTGGAGGGTCAACTATTAGCATCGGTGGAACTTACACCATACCAGTGGGTACACTTTATCGATGATATGGAAATGAAGTGGCAACATGGAAGAGAAAATCTGGATGATTACATTCACGGCAGAAGTCTCCAACTCAACTATGTTTTCCTGGACACAACAGACTGATGGAAAACAAACTCCATATAGACTACTACTACTCAAAACACCATTATCTTCTCCCAACCAGTTGTCAACCAGAACTGGGGTTGGAAGAAGAAATTGGTGTTTATCGGATGGTTTCAGAATCTGCTCCGACGATGAAACGCTCCAATAAGGATCTGAAGAGTTGCCTGAACATTTGATTGACTGAGGCTACGACAAAGACCTGATAGCGGAGGCAACCCAAAGGGCTAAGCAATCGAACCGTACTGACCTACTAAAATATAGAGAGAAAAAAAAGGTTGATTGGATACCATTTATCCAGACTTACTATCCAGACAAATCCAGACTTACTATCCAGACAACCCCAAAGTAGGTAAAATCATCCGGAAACACTGGCCCATCGTGGAATCGTATGACACACTGAAGTTTATCCTCCCGAACAAACCAATAGTAGCCTACCGGAGACCAAAAAATCTCAAAGACATCCTAATCAGGGCGAAGCTAACGCCAATTACTAACCAAGACCACCCAGTAAATCTGGCCCTTGTGGCGATAAAAGATGCAAAACCTGTCAACATATGGTAGAGACCAGCACATTTTCTAGCACAGCGACTAGCGAAAAACTGAACATACATGGTCCAAACAGAACGTACAAAACAGAATGTGATTTCTCATAACGTGTAAGATCTGTAGCCTTCAGTATGTCAGAGAAACTGAAAAGTTTCACAAAAGGATCAATCTTCACAGATCTGATTGGATGACAAAGAAGCTATACAGAAGTCCAGTTCCAGATCACTTCTTATCCCGTGGCCAATCAGTGATGTAACACTCATTATAATTGCTCACAACCCCAACCGGAGTTCCCAAACCAGGAAAGAAAAGGAATCTTACTGGATTCGCCGCCTTAGAACGTTAAACCAAGCGGTTAAAACCAAGAAGACTATGAAAAGACAGCCACGCACAAATAAAATCATCACCTTTTTTGCAGCCGGCACATTTTCATTAAATAATTCTTTCAATTTGCTTATTAGTCAATGATTTCTAGGTCACCATAAAATATTTTTCAGCATCAGCATCAAGCTGAAGCCAACTATTTGAAACATCAAGCTTTCATTCCTGCAGAAATACTTATGTAAAATATTTTAACCTCAGTACTTTTGGTTTTCTGTTTGTCTTGTGTATGTTGTGTATTTGCTTCTGAAAAAGGCTCATTTATAGTCGAAAGCGCTTAGGTTAGGTAGAAACTATTTTTGCACTGTTCGTTGTCAGTTTATTGTATATATATATATATATATATATATATATATATATATATATATATATATATATATATATATATATATATATATATATATATATATATATATATATGTGTGTGTGTGTGTTAGCTGTTGCACGCCATGATACGTATCAACTGTTGTACGCCACAACACGTAATAACTGTTACACACCAGGATACGTATTAATAAGTTTTGTGATTTAAACAATGATTCATTCGGTCATTTGTTTATTTTATATTATTCATACTATATTTCTGTTGGTTATATATTTGGCAAAAACCCCAGTCTAGGCCTCCATGTATTTACATAAACCACACTGATGGATATGTACCATTAAATTGATAGTTGTGTGTCTAATTGTGGTCGAGATAATTAAAGTGCTTGGCATTATAGCTTTGTTTGTAACTGCTATATATGTCAAAAAGGAAAACTGATATGTTTGAACCAACGTAACGTATCAGATTTTCAAAATGTTTTACGCCTATATAAAAAGAGTAGCAGATTTAGACATATACAAAATAAACTTAGGTGAAAAATGTTGAATGATGGTCAGAACAACCCAATAGCACGAAACGGTTAAATGTTGCTGTGTAACTCGGTTGCAGCGTTTGTACAAAAGTAATTATAAGTGTCATTCTATGTAACAGTATGAAAAACAGTACGATGACACTGCACTTTTGTGTGTGTGTGTGTGTGTGTGTGTGTGTGTGTGTGTGTGTGTGTGGTTTTAACGTAGCTTTAACAATCTAAATTATTTTTATATCTTTGGCATGACTCCAATGGGGTTCGAACCCGCGACCTCCCGCATCTGAGGCGGACTAACACTGCACTTCTATGAAACAATATATAAATAAACGTTCAGAACATTTAGCCCCATGAGAACAGTTAGCGAATGAAACCAGTGTAACATCAAACGGGTAATCATAGTAGTGGATGTAACCATATTAATAAAGCTTTTGTTTTTGGGGTCGTCCGGAGGCGAAAGCAAGTTATTTTCTAGTGAAATAAGCAGCCTTTAAACTCGTACACGATCTGGGGGTTTTCTAAGCCCCAACCATCCACCGAATACGTTCCGATGGTCTTTTCGCCTCCACCGTTGCGAGCATGTTGGATCCATTTGTCTTCCTTGTCGCACAAGTAGTGTAGCCAGTGTAGGGCTTTGACCGAGTATTGACGCTTGACAAAGTTCGTCGTTTTAGGACTTATGACAGCTAGGGTGTTTTCGGGCATGAATCGTTGGCGGTACACTAATGAACACGCTTTGGCAATGATGCAGGCTTCTTTCAAAGGATCGATCCCTCCGTGTTCCATGAACAGTTCTCGAAATTTTCCACAGCAACGCCGTAAAATGTCCACGTCGGAACGACAATGTTTTAACATTTCTTCCTGAAAGTCGAAGGGGTCCGAGGCGTGAGTCTGGTACCAAGCGTAGAAAGCTTCTCGTTGTTCGGTGCGCATGTTGTCAGGGTCGTAGTAGTGAGCCTCAGGCAAATGGGGTAGAACGGCGTGTTGATTGGCTTCGGAATTGAAAAAATGCGGAAAATAGCCTTTGGCCATTTCTGTCATTCCAAATGCTTTAGGCATGCGGCTCAAAGGCATGGCCAAGTAACTCATCGAATCTTTAAACTGCAATTGTCCCACTTGCATGTAGATGAGTTTGGCTCCGTTCAGAGTCACTTTAGGACGTTCGGTGCCTTGTTCCGTATAGTATCTGAGAAGAAATTGTCCATCGCATCCCGAGAAATTGTGAGCCATCACCGTAGCATAGCGATGACAATCTCCGTAACGTTCGATGTCTTCTTGACTCCACGTCTCGTCGATAGGGTTTAAGATCCATAGGGCGAAATCGGCCAGCGTGTTTGGTCCCCGAAAGATTTTTTCACGTCCTCCAGGAATCTTGCTACAGTGAGGGCAATGAGTAAAGATAGGTTCTTGGATGCACTTCCCGCACGCTCGGTGAGCCACGCAGAAATTAGGAATGTGAATGCCAGTCTCTTGCATGCATTCGAAATCGAAAAAGATGAAATTCCCTTTCTTCTTGTGGTCATCTTCTTCCTGTTGGGGTTGGTATTTTTTAATGTAGCATTCGTGTTCCAAGTCCACGATTTGGCGACAAATGTGACATCGTTTCTTTCCTCGACAAACGTGTAACTTGTCACTATTGGTAGTATGCCTTGTCCACAAGTAGGGCACAGTCTCAGGAGTTGACAAGCACTTTTCTGCTGTGAACTTTGCGTCTTCAGATGTTGTTGGTAACAGGTTGGACTGACAAAAGTGCGCTGACAAGCTGGACAATGCACTCGTTCTTGTCCTTCGTCAAGACAGGGTTTAGAGGCTAAACATCCTAGCATTTCTATCCACAATGCTTGTGTTGCTCTCGATTGTTATAGCCATAGTCACATTTCTCACAGTAATAACCGTATCCCAGGAATGCAGTGATGCTGGTGATGGCATCGAAATGTTCATCGTGATGATAGACGTGAATGTATTTTCCGTCTTTGAAATCTTTGCCTCGAAACAACAGAGGTCCGCGCACATCTTGAGGGTGCACTTTCAAGGTGTAGCGTGGAGCCAAGACGTCTTGCAATTTTCGCATTTCAGGAATGCCGCAGGGTGTGTCTTTGGATAGCCCCGCTTGCTGTAACAGGAGTTCTGCTTCTTTTCGTTGTTTGGCTCGGTCCGATTGCCGAATAGTTTTCCAGGCTCTTTTCCATTCTGCCGTGTCGTTCTTGTCGGCATACGTTTGTCCCACCATGATGGCACGGGCTAAACACATCTGGTCTTGAGGGTTGTTAATTTGAACGATGCTGCGCTTGATGCTGCAAAGGTCGTCCACCAATAACACCTTTTTGCTTCCCGTCCCTTGGGGAAGAGACACGTGGGTCATGAACAGTGTCGATTTTCCGTCGGTGATGTGAAACTTGTCGTTGGATTGCTGTACGTGTTGAATCTTGTCGATGACTTTGGAAGGTGTCAATTCTGCTGGGCTGCTAAACTCGATCCAAACGGGTGACTTCAGACTGTCGTGATGAATGGAAAGTCTCAAGCGATCGTCTTCTTTGCATTGGCATCGTCGTTTCAGTCCGGCTAACAAAGAATCCCACACATCGGCGATGAACCCCTCTGCTTTCTCCAGCGGTACGTCTGACTTGAAATCTTTAAACTTCACCGTGTACGTGTAGGCCGTAGTTCTAAATTTTCTAGAGGAGAGTGTTTCCGTCTCTCGAATGTGGTAATACTTTTCGGGTGATACTGGTGGACTTTGGTTTGGAATAAGCTCTCTCGGTCTGGTCGCAGACGTGGAAGGTGTTGGTTCAGGTTCGCTCATGTCTTTGATTTGAGCGAACACTTCTTTTCGTGTGTGAGGCGATACGTCACGTCGCTGCCTCTTACCTTCTTCTCTCTCATTGAAATCGTGCGATCGTTTCATCTCGATAGCTGATTCAGAAATGATTGAACCAAGTTCGTTCTCTCGGTATATATACCCCTCTCGACCTCTTGTTGTGACAATGACTTGGTATACTTCGCAAGGGCAAGTGAACGTCAAACAGATAGGAACCATGGCTGACTTATGCGAATGAAAACGGTGCGTCTTAAACACCTCATGCATCTTCACGACCCTTCGATTCAAACCCTACCGCGAAAGAAAAAAGTTGCAAGAAGAAAACAGACAGTTGGTGTCATCAAGAGAGCTAGAGACGGTGCTGTACCGTTAGGACACGTACGTACTCCAGAAAACCACGCGGCTCGGCAACGATGTCTCCTTTTCTCTGTCACTTCTACTTTTGTCCTTGACCAAGATATCTACCAACCCTGATTTAACGCTTGTGTTTCCTCATTTGATATATTTTAAAAAAAATACAAATTCCATTTTTAACAGAACTACCCATTTTCGACAGCAGCGACGACGTCTCCTACTGTTCTTACCACTGTTGTTGCACCTACAAAGGCGATCTTTCCTAAGATCAAAGTATGAGACAGAGCAAATATGTTGTGAAGCTGAGCGGAGTGTCTAAATAACAACTGTCAAGCCCCTATGTTCCAGTTCTGTTTGTGATAATAACTTGCGATACTTCACATTTTCTAAAGTGTAAATGTTTACAAACCGTGCAAACGTTATGTGACTTTAGATTTTGACACTTGCACAGACTCTTTCACTTCATAAGTGTCACGAGAAAATATCTATCCGATTTTTACCATTTTCCAAAACACGCACACACTTGCAACGTGACCAGAATCTGTACTTCTTTATTTGTGGATATCCCACAGACTCGTCCCAGCATATAGAACTGGTTAAAAACTGTAGGAATGTCCCCTCATTGTTTAAGAAATATCAAAGCTTTTATGTGTATTTTCCCTGTTCCACCCTTTATTAGTGCTTAGGTAAGTTCCCTAAAGACACAAACAATCTTGAAAAAAAATAATTTTGAATTAATGTTTCTCTCTATTTATACATTTTTTCAAGTTGTTGGTGCATGGCAGATTACATCCAAATACCTTCTCAAAGTGAGTGGCATTTCTACACATCTTATTGCCATTGTTAAATTCGGTTTTGTTGGTTAGTCATCGTTAATCTTTAATTCTATTTTTTGAGGTATTCTTTTTTTTTACAGAAGATGTAAGATTGTTTATTGTTGTAACGGTATTTATGTTGTTTAGTCTGTTGCTGCGAAAGAAAATATCTATAGCAAAGTGCTTACGTTTGTTCAGTTTGCTTATTTCAAGCTCTACAAAAGGTACCAAGTTTGTCTTGCAAGGAGATTGAAACTTTAAATTACACGGACGTGAAGGAAAACATACCTTTGTTACTACAGTTTGCTCTCTTTGTGTTCATTCGAATCATGCTTGCCTTATATCTTTGTGTTTTAGGGATCATATTTCTTCTGATGTAAATACATGCATCAGTGGACAGATAGCTTGGGTTATCATCCTTGAGGTTCGCTGTACTTTAGTTTATTTGCTTCATACAATCCCCAAATTCACTAGTTTGAAAAAAAAAACTACCACTCAATACTATATCATTTCTCTCTACCTATGCGAATTTGTATATGTCATAATGTCCAAGTGAGAAAATATTTTGTTTAGCAGCAGAGAGGGTGAACAGACCAATTTGCCTGAGACCTTATTTATGAAAAATAAAGCTTCGTACGAAAATGAAATCTCAACGTCAATAACGTTAACCAGCACCTCTAACTTTTCCTCGTAGGAAACGTTGTGGGGTCAGCTTATTATGTTAATTCGATGACGATTTTGTATTTCATCGCTATGTGTATTCGTTTACGTGTTGGTCACTTTTGTTGGTCGCACCCTCCCTGCTGCTGTAATTAAACCATTGCATTATAATAATGATTGGTGAAGCTCATTCGGCACAATTAGCTCGAGAGCGACTGGAAGCAATTAAGAAATATCTACCTGTCCGTGATTCTGTCAAACAACAATTACAAGAGCGTCAACAAACACAAGAATTATTTACAGAATCCGCAAAACAATTATTTAAACCTATCACTGAAACCACTGAAGGAGCAGCAGAGGAGGTGAACAGAACTTTTTTGCTGGAGATCTTATTTACAAAAAATAAAGGTTCCTACAAAGGCTGAAAACAAGGTCAATAACGTTAAACTGAAACCTCTACCCGAGCATATTTCCATACGGTGGAAAACAGACAACAATAACGTCAAATCGTCTGGGTTAGCTCATTTTTGTTATTCCATCGTTGACGTATTTTTTTCAAATTTTTATGCGACTCGTTTACTCGCCGGGTCACTCAATATTGGTCGTTCACCTCCTCTGCTGCTGTAATTAACCAAAGATTTTATCCAGACCTATACGATACCTAGATCTGGGGTCATGTAAATTTATCGTAATAAATCCGACGGAACAGCTTGTGCTTTTGAAAAGAAGTTTTTAAGCTTGATCATGTCCATGTCCCCTGAACACCAAGTATAATAAATATTTTGTAAGGTATAATTATCTACTCCATTAAACACAACTAAAATATTGCAGTTATCTCTGATCACTTTAGGTATTTGTGTATATCGCTGAGTAACATAAATCACGTCAGTATTTTTATGTCTGCCTGTGGAAAATATCCGAGTTAGATTTGATTGTTTATCTAACATAATATCGTCATATACCACGAGGTTATTAATAAATCCATCTAGGTCATCTACAGATGGGGCTTCATCAATATCGGTAATAAAATCAACAACATCATTGCCGTCTTCATTCAGCAATTTTGCGTTTTCGTTATAATCTTTAAGTACTTCATAACACCGTTGATCATCTACAGATGGTGCTACCAAATATAATTTTTCCCACTTGAACCATCTCATTATCAGATTAAGTAATAATTGTGTCTTACCAGATCCAGATGGGCCTATTATAATCATTCTAATAGAATTTGGTAGTGCTGGATGGTGCCTTACTGGTTCTTGTTTCGTGTCGCTGAGAAGTCAATTATATCCATATAATAAATAATATGAATTTATATTGTGTTCGATGCAGAGTACCCACGTCCACCACTGGATTAACAACAATAACAACAAAAAATAAAAGACGTGCAATTACAGGCAAATGTGTAAAATGTGGCACAAGAAAATATAAATTTATTCCTCTTGACTTGTCAGCCAAAGGTGGAGATATCGCTGCTTCATTAGCGAAATTACCAGGACCTCCATGGGCTAAATACCCTGGTGAGAAACATCTTTCTGGATATAATTATTGTGGTCCTGGAACTAGACTTGATATCCGACTTGATGAACGAGACCAACCAAGACCTGGAGAGCATCCAATAAATGCGATTGATCAAGCGTGTCATGTTCATGATGTTGCTTACAAAAGTAAAGATTTACAACAACGGCATCTTGCAGATGTGAAATTGATTCATCTGTTGAATTCTATACCCAATAAATCTCTCAGAGAAAAACTAGCTAGTTTTCTAGTAAAAACTGCTATGAAAGGTAAAATAATGTTAGGAGCTGGTAATTAATTATATAACTATTATAATGGAATCTGTTTATTATAGCCCAAGAGGATATTGGAGAGGCAGAGCAGCAATTAGTAAACTTGCTGAAGCAGCAAAACTCTCACGTTCTGTTGCTGCAAACTGGTTAGCACGACAGGCAATATAGCAAATTTATCTACCACCACCTAAAAAAAATCAGTATGCACATTTTGAAGTCAGCACCCCTAATAAAGTTCATCAAGCAGATATTTTATTTTTACCACATGACACCATCAAAAATTGGTAGACGTCAATCACGCACGTACAAATACGCGTTAACCGTCGTTGATGTTGCAAGTAGATATAAAGAAGCATAACCACTATCAACAAAAACAGCATCTGAAGTTGCATCTGCGTTTGAACAAATTTATCAACGAGGATCCGGACCACAAGGTGGTCTACGATGGCCACAGTTATTACAAGTTGATCCTGGCAAAGAATTTCTTGGTGCAGTAGTATCGTTGATGAAAAAACATAACGTTAAAATCAGACGAGGACACACTGAAATTCATCGTGATCAGGCAATCGTTGAACGATTTAATCGAACACTTGCTGAGCGGTTATTTGGATATCAATATGCGAAGGAAATAATTCAGGCAGATACAAGATCTCGTGAATGGGTTGCAAGGTTACCAAGTGTGATAACTGCGTTAAATAATGAAATTACTCGTGCAACTTCTATGAAACCTTCTAATGCGATCACAAAAAATATATACCAATACACCGACGTGAATCTTCCTCTCAACCAGTATTAGGTAATGTAACTGTAAGATATTTATATGAACCTGATGAACTTGAAGGTGGTAAAAAAAGAGCAACTGATCCTATCTGGAGTGTGACTACACATAAAATTTCTAGCGTGGTTAGATCTACGGGTAGACCTGCAATCTACAGACTAGATTCGACGGCTCCTCAACGTGGATTTGTACGTTAACAATTACAAGTAATTCCTGAGGACACACAGTTACCACCACCTTCACTTATGTAAACTAGCACCTCTACGTCAATTGCATTCAAGACATGTCAGCATCACATTATCACGTGTATGACCAAGATCACTATTAATTCTATCCACGGTAAATTTTCTTGGATTATTATTTGAATACTGCTACAACATTATTGTGTTACAACTTGCACAATGATTGTTCTGTCGTTGCTTTAGTGTTGTAATTAATTCAGTATCAATATCAAAGTCACGCTTATTTTTTTTTTTGTCACACTGCTTATAACCAGATAGTTTTTTTTCTTATTACGTCATTGCTAACAGTTTGATCATTATTTTCTGTAAAATTCATAATAACCCTATGTAGTTGAGATATTCTTCTGACTCGAGACACTGCGAGATAAACTAAATTTGACCATTAGATCCGATCATGGACAATCCAGATATTTGTATCAGAAATAGTTAATCCCTGTGACGAGTGAATCGTTATAGCGTATCCTAACGTCCACGGCGATTTATCCATGCTCAACGCACTCTCAACAACATCAACATCAACCAAAACAATATCATTCAATACAAGATTTTGTGTTCCATCACCAGGAATTTCAACTTCAATATTCTGTCGGCGAGTATCTGCTGGGCGATAACATAATGGTATAGATAGATTTGAAAACTTTTCTTTATGTAACAGAAATAATTTCTCTTGCAGTTCATCACGAATTATTTTTCTACTCACAACTATCAAATCAGCAGGTCTCCATAAATTCAAAAAATCATTCATAGTAGTTTCTGGAATTACTTTACGCATTATCTCACATTGTATTTTATCTGGCTGCAGTCTGATTAACCTTTTAAACTCTTTCAACGATTCATCAATAACTCTATGATCATCATTTATTTCTTCGTAGTAATCTACAAATGATTTTAACCATTCATGTGGAGATTGACCAATAAAGGGTGGTAGTTGACCATGATCGCCACACATTATTACAGTAGTATTTTTAGTCAATAACCATTCAAGGAATATTTTTAATATTTCCAACGATACCGTGTCTATCTCGTCCCAGATAATATACTTAGGTATATATTTCTCACCCATTCGCTCAGGAGTCCATGTGTCTCCGCACCATCTGAAGAAACTATGATATGTACATGATTTTACTCCTCGTTCTTTTATTTCTCTGGCGAGTTTATGTGTCGGTGTCAAAACAAATATATCTGAATGGTTGTTCAGGAATAATTTAATCGCACGAGTTGTTTTACCTGAACCACCACATCCATTAAGATAAACAGTCTTATGTCTAGCCACAGGATCATATACAGATGGTGCAGATGACAATTCTGATATTTGATTATTCTTGTAATATATTTCCTTAATTTCAATGTCGGCAGATTCAGAATAACTAAGTATATTTTCTTGTTTTATTCTCCATGATCCCCATTCACCATTACCGAGTTAACAAATCCGTATATTTTTTATTATATAAAACGAATCCGTAGCAACTCTGACAGCGTAACGAGGAAATCTATTTATCATCGACAGTAGATTTATCGAAACGTAGGCTAGCATTGAAGATCTTAAATGAGTAAACTGCGGTGAGTCACCATCAATATAGCTTACAATTGTACCTAGTTTGGTTCCGTCTGATAAATAAGCATTACTTCGATTTATAAATGTGTTTTTTCCGTTGTATCAGCAATTATAAAATCGAGTTCAGCATCGTCCATAATTAATCTTGTACAGTGTCGTTTATGATCATATGATCCTCCTTGTGTAAATTTACCGATTATCTTTCTACCAAGATCTTTTGCAAGTTTCTCATCGCTTTCTTTCCTGCATTTATATATATTATCAGCAATTTTAACAATGTCATCTTCGTTAAGATCAGGAAATTCTTTCCTGACATCATCAATATTAAATCTATCCGGTTCTGGTAACCAAACTTGCTTCTGTGGACGATACGATATAATCGCTTCATTTACCTTCAATGATATTAAAATTCCAGCATCGAGCATATATCGTAATAGTACTATTGGAACCCAACATTTTTCTGAAAAATGTTTTCCAAACCAAATATAAGTAATCGGATGGAGATTTTCTGTAAACTCAAATGATTCTATATAGGCGAATCCGGTTAAGTCAAAATCTGGTAAGGGTCCGTTTATCGCAACTCTGGTCATCTCGTGTGATGGATGTCCAAATCTCTTAAAGTATTCAGAACATCTCCGTATCCAAGAAAACTTCCAGGATAACATGCTACCATATCAACTGAGATAACGTCGCTATAATCGTATTTAGTATTCCATAATCCACCGTGTCCATATTCTATACAACTTTTCTGGATATCTTCAAGAAATTCCAATCGTGTCGGTTTCCATAAATTTTTCTCCTGAGCAAAGTGAGCAGCAACTGATGGAACTGTAAAACAATTATTCAGTAATTGTCTAACTTTGACATCGTCAGAAGTATATTTTAATGCAAAATTTTTCATTTCTACATGAAGAGTTTCTGTACGATAAATATCCCCACCAGGCCGTACAAACTGATCGTAATAATCATATTCTGAACTTTGAAACAACCAAACAGATACAGGGTCACTTTCACTGATATTCCTGATAAAGTCAAATATATTACCATTATAAAATTTAACCGTTCTGTCTCGTGGAACTATTGTTACTGCCATAGTCCATGCATGTGCTTTGTGATCAATAATATCTATCGAAGCTCCTCTTGATTCATATTTCGATTTATACAACATCTCTCCGGTTACAGTCTTCACTGTTATTGGAAATTTTAATATCTTTCCCAGCTCAGCAACATCTTTAATAGATGCTCCAGTATCTTTAACTGCTTCTGCCCGTGTATTTATTTTTTTACGTCCTAAATCTGTTAAACCATTACCACGTATCGCGTTTGTGAAATGTTCTGTAACTCGTTCAGCTACACAGTTTATTCTTGACTCTGACAGTCTCATCGGTTTGAGATCCGCAACGTTAGGTTTATTATTCAGCGGATATATTGCATAGACAACCGCAGTCACAGGGTACGCTCGTTCAAAATACGGTTTGTCAATACCAGTAATTACTCCGGGTTTGGATTTATTATTCAAGAGAACAATATTATTTCCCGACTGTATGCGGACTGGATCACGCTTGTCACGGATAATCCAAGTATCTTCGTCTGTCCTTACAATAAATTTTATTAAAATAAAATACCTTTGAACATCAAGGTGGTTAATAATCGTTCTTCCTCGTTTGTCATTCATCACATTGACAGCATCTCCAACTCTGAATGTTGACTACACATGAGCCGCACCATCGTCACGAAATTCCTTCTTGGCCTCACGGATACGTTTGGTTATATCCTTATTCGTTAAAGCTAGATCTTGCATCGAAACACTAAATTTATATTCTGGTAGTCTGTCAAGATCAAATTTAGTTCCCGCTGAGACGGCGGAAGGTTCAATCGGGGATAATTCCTCCATTATTATAATTAAAACAAATATTTAAATTAAATTTTAGTATGTTATTTTGGATTGATTAAGAACGGATTTGTAATTGATCACATCAATGGTAATAAACTTGATAACTCCCTCAATAATTTACGAATTGTTACACAAAGTCAGAATTGCAAGTTTGGAAAAAATGGCGTTAATAATCATTGTAAGAGCGTAAGAGTTATTAGGTCTGTAAATACAGAGACAGGCTAAGAAATAATATTTAATTAGATAAATACAGCTGCCAGATATTTCGGTATTAACCCTGCTTCAGTAAAACATGTCGCAGATAACATACAAAAATCTACATTTTCAATAAAATATGATCAGCTGATTACGTTTCAGTATATCCCTATTGTGTCAAGATAACTCTATCCTCTGTAGGTGGGTCAATGGTACTTAAAATAAAAAAGAAAAAATAATTTGATTCAGAATAAATAAATATTTTTTTACTGTATATAGTTTGACTCTGTCAATTTTGCCAAGGGGTTTGTTTAGCCATCACCACATTCAAGGGTCCACCTTCACTGTCGCTGCTCTCAGTGTCACTTGTTTCACTTTTGACAGAATCAAATAACATAATCTTTCTCAATTGCATTACACGATTGTTCACAATCTTTTTTCTTTCGTACTCGTGAGACAATTCGGATCTTATTTTTTCGATTGAACGTGCAAGAGGTATAAATAGTTTCACCTGTGTGTCGTCTACCATTGCCAAGGATTCTAACATAGATTGATAAATTAATTTCATGAATCTATAATTAGATGGTAATGTGAATTTATTTTCAAATTTTCGTTGTTGTAATGATTCAAAATCACACATAATTTTCTGAGGATCAAGATTATCAGCTATCTTTATTCCGTCATGTTTTAATTTTTCAATAGCAGAAATAATATCATTAATATTTTCATAGTTAATTATACAATAAATATTTCTTCAAAAAAAAAATTATTGACAGGTTTAAAGTTGACTGACTTGGTCCTTTGTATATATTATTATTATCATATGTTAGGTTGACTGTATCAAAAATAATCAGTAGCATCATATGCGGTTACCCGTCACTGGCCCCTTCATTGAGGGTCCTTTGCATTGAGGGTCCTTTGCATGATGATGTCTTTCTTATGACCGTTATTGGTACCCCACAAAGTTTTCTTTTTGGCATTCTTTCTGAATGTTTCTTTACGGGGTACTCTTCAATGAGGTAGAGAGCTCACGCATGCTACTGATTATTTTAGGGAGCTTTTGCATAGACACATCCCTCAGCGAATCATTAAACAAAACGAAACGAAATTTTAGAGATTCAGAGGACTGTCTAGGCATTGCGAATTCAATAACCCCCCACCAAATCAAACCTCGGGGTAAGTGCAAAACGCACTCACCACGTTGTTTAACGTGATGAGGGGTTATTGAATTCCTTGGAGCTTTGTTTCGCTCCCCAACATTTTAAGGAAAAATGGCACCATTCCGATACTGTCGACACTTGTCAACCACAGGAATAGAACCGCGGCCTTCAGTATCATAATCCAAAGCTATAACACTGCACCACTTTCCGATTCGTATAAGCATACGTTTTAAAATTATTATATAGTTAACCCAACACTGAATAACCAGGCAAATTACGTACGAGCAGTATATAGAATAAAATCACAATTATTGTAAAACTGTAGCGTAGATTTACTTCAATTTTCAAATACAATTTATAAAATATGATAATTCTATACAGGAAGTCGGGAAGTTGAAGAGTACATTCAGATCAATATAACATGCCACACCTTGTACATGCATATATATAACATGCCACACTTGGCGTAGAGAATAAAATCACAATTATTGTAAAACTGTAGCGTAGATTTACTTCAATTTTCAAACACAATTCATAAAATATACTGTATGAAATAATCGCACATTACATTTTCTGTATAAGTTCTCGTTCGTTAGGTTAAAATACATGTATACAGCTGTGTTTATAAGAGCTAAAAATAACTCTGATTTGTAATATTTACGCACTTGCATAAACCGACATGTTTTAAAGTCATCAGTCAAAAGGTGCATAAATATCCTTTTCTATTACAAATTACTGCTCCAGTGACAGCTATTTGCTTACAGAGAACAAATAAATCGTTAAATAATTAACCGTTTTGATGAAAGAAAACAAAATATCTTCGTGGTCTTATAAACTGACGCAGCGATGGGGGGATAATTGCTTAATTTACTCTACAGAGGACAGAGTTATCTCGCTTCATTATATGTACAATTACCTCAAACATATTATTATAGAAATTGATTATTATTCAGATTTCATTAATTAGAGTACCATTTAACCCATCAGATATGAAAAATCAGTAAAAAAAATAAATATATTATTTCAGAATCAGTTTATTTTTTTTCCCCCTGATTATATCAGGGAATATTTACTCGGACGTTCTACGATAACGCTCTATGAGCGTACATATAGATTAATATTTAGTGATTCTTGTCTTAGATCCAACAGGTGTCCAGTCTGGTCAGTAAGTTTGAAATGTATCCTTGATAATAGCGGATTATGTACACGTAGATAAACTGGATTAATTGGCTCAGATACAATTAACCACCCAGGAGGCGCTTGAGGACTGAATGAATATAATATATATCCTTGTTGAGCTTGAGTGAATTTTCAAGATCTACTTGATAGCTACCATCAATTACGTCACATACTAGATTGACTGCGATCGTTGATGTTATATTAACAATACCAGGTGAGATATGGCGGCCTCCACCGTGTGGATCATTATTATATTTAAGAATGGTTGGTGTCGGGATTAATTTTCTCCATGAATCACGTATTCTTTTAAAGTGTTCATCAATAAGATCATTAACTGATTTCTTTAGCTCTTCAGAGTTAAATCCCGGAATTACAAATGTTGGTAGCTGTTCTTCTGTAATTCCATAAAATTTAAGAAATACTGTTTTAAATAAACGTTTATAACTTACACGCTGAATTGGGCCGTCTCCATTAACTATATAAATTTCAGCATATATATCTTCTTGTTCCTTAAATCTTTTTTCTCTGTCAACGATATCCTTATTCATATATTCTAAGTCTGATGCAACTTGATTCAAATGTTGTATTGTTTCAATTATCTGATTTTTTATATCATCATCGTAGTAATTGTTGATGTTGGAAAATAAATTTCTTAGATCATTAAATACACGTTCATGTTCAGATTTAATTAAACTAGATTCTGAGTTAATTTCTTCAACGTTAATTGTTACTATTGTACCTTTCTTACCATCAATGTATTTTGTAAAACGAATATTATGTTCAAGTAAAGCAATTTTCTGATCTATTATCCATGGATAAGTTTTTCTATATTCTGGAAGTTTTATAAATATTTTTTTATCTGTAACGAAATCAGATCGTTGTGGTTCTGGTGGGCCTTTATAAGCTGGTGGAATATCTGGCCAGCCTAACACGGATCTGACTGAAGATTGATAAATATCTACAGAATAATCAGGAGAATTTATTTCAATCACTGCTGATAATGTTGGTTCGTAAGTAGTAATTTTGTTTTTGATATTTTCCTGTAATAGATTTAATTCTACGTTGAAACTCATCATTGATCTGTTCTATTTGATAACTGCCCGTTGGAATACTAACTACTTGCCAATCAGGAGTTCCATCAGGCTTATTTTTATTAGCAAATACTAATGAATTATTTGGTTGTAGTCCACCGAATGGTTTTGATCTAATATTTGGCCA
>JAECUM010002309.1:0-47076 GCA_016617855.1 Megalonaias nervosa
GCCATACTGTTTTAGTAAAATTATAATGAAAATCGTACATCAACCACTTCGATATATCAAGTACAGCTGCACCAACATAGATTGGCTTATTTAACTTTAAATTTGTCTTTTGTCGTTGTATTGCGGCAAGGTTTTCATTAAATATTTTCATACTAACAAATCCATCGTCGCTAACTAATTTATTTCTGCGATTGATATCATTAGCAATTTCTATCGAAACTCTCCTGCGTATATTTTCCATAGTCTTACCAAACACTGAGTTGTTCATTAACTTGAAAAAGGTTTTCTCAAATTCGGTTTTAACCACAGCACGACGTTTCGTATTTAGGTTAATATAATCCGCCATCCACTGCGATTGATTAAACTTTAGCACACGATGGACTTTTCTCAGAATTAGTCTAGCATCTACTGCTTGCTTTAAATTTTTGTAATGCATGACGTAATTTCTTTTATCTAACAAATTTGGAACTAACTTGTTAACGATAGAGCATTTTCCTATTGTCATAGCTCGTTGTTCAGGTGATAATAAACTATAATCAATCGTCATTGATTCTGCGCAAAATGGATAGTCGTTATGTAGATCGTGTAACGAACTGGGGTAGTCTATATCAACTTCAACAAAATATGAAATATCTTTGGGAAGATTTTTTTCAGTTTCTTTGAGAAACTGGTTTGGAGTTATCCAATGAAACCCCCCGCGAGGCATTGCCTGTACCATGCTGGCACCATACAAATTCACACAGTCGAGATAAATAATGTAACTCGACGGACGATTTTTATCATAACTTTTTAAGTATTTATTATTAGCTGCTGCATATTTTTTTGTTATAACGCTAATTCCGCCTCTGATGCCTTTTTCAATAAAGTTAAACATATCGATATCTGTTAAGAGTTCTAATTCTATATCGCTAGTTTTAAGTAAAGCGTCCCAAGACAGCCCCGGAGCAGAATAATACCAACAGGGGTCTAATCCGTAATTTACATGACTGACCTGACGAAAATTCTCGAAAACATCTGCTAGCAATAACACATCAGTTTTCAGATATAAATCGTGATAATCGCCGAGTGTTTTGCAGGCGAATTTAGTCCACATATCTTGCGCATATTTATACTCGTCGTCGCTGATGTTTTCATTTTTAAGTTGAGAGTAAAATGTATCTTTGCTAGGTAGAGAAGTTTCACTAAATCTGTTCCAATCATCGAGATACTCATAAGGAAAGATACCCTTTTTTGTCAGATCGACATAGTTTTCACCGAAGCAGCTGCGCAGATTATTGAAAATACTACAGCCTTTAACGAGCTCGTCTAATGATGCTGCCATAAATTGCAAGCTGTCGATAAAGCGTAATTTGCCGAGGGTCACCGACATATACTTTTCAAAATTATTTGGAATACATTTTATCACGTTATTCAATTTTAGTTTAGCTTTAATGTCTTTATCACTAAAAGCTTCTACAATGATGTGACTGTCGTAGCCGCGAAAGTTATGTAAAACTACTGGAATAAAATCTGGAGCATGAAATTTTAAATTGCAACTGTTATGAGCTGCTCCGCGATATTGGCCGGTTAAATGACAGTGATCTCGCACCTTAGATTCCGCCAGAGGTTTTTCACAAATATGACAATTAACCGCCTCATCAAAGTCGAGTTGTTGTTTAGACGTTATTCTGATCGGAGCTGTTCTAAGTAATCTGTTAGAAATTGTATTAACTTCGTCTATTAAATTTTTTAATAACCACACGGCAGGATTATCACCTCTATATAACCTTATAGGAGATGAAAATTTATCGCTGGCGCAACAAACTACCTTATAAGCTACCCCGCAAGGAATATGTTGTTGTATCTTTCTTGTACTTGATTTGTTCGGATTATTTTCTGCTCCAGCCACGGGAACGAGTAGACACTCAAAATCGGCGTAAATAACAAAAGGAATACTTAGTTTATGATTATAATTTTTAAATTTTAATATTTTTTCTTTTTCGCTAGGCATAGTTATTTTTTTGAACATTAACGCAGTATTTGAGATGGTTCTGCAGTCTGTCATCGCTAGTAAAGCCGTGCAAACATCTGTAACAGAAGTATTTCTTGTTTTTGTTTTTACTGTACTGTCCGCCAACTAAGCCGTTAAAGTTTTTTATCCAACAGTAATGACCCTGATGAAATAATAAATTTATTGTCTTTTGCGAAGCATTTTCTGAGATATATCTCGGGTAAACGTTTTCTCGTTCGTCTATTTCGAAAACATTTACTGAGATATCGTTTTGCTTTTCGAACTTTGGTATATGATTTTCTGCTACTGGAAAGTTTATGCCATCAAAATTGAGTTCGTTCTTGTGCGGAAAGTACTTGTTGACGCGATCGGAATTTTGTTCTTTGGGAAACATCGCGGAAAGAATAGACCACTGGAAACATTTGTCATCGTTGTTTTTGACATTTATATAACATTTTTTGTTCTTAATTTTTTTAGGGAGATCGACGTATAAATTACCGCGAAGCACGTTATATTTCGCTGTGTGAAATAAAACTGCTTTTATCATTTCGAATTTCCAACCTGATCCGGATGAAGTAAATTCTTCTAGTTTTTTTATTTATTTCCTTGTGTATTTCATCGGCGACCATAGCAATGTTTGTTCCAGTTAATATCTTTCTAGATTTAGCTGTTAAATAGGGTTCCGAGATTTCGCTGTCAAAAGTTTTTGTTTCTTCAACCGCGTGTAACTTTGATAAAATCGTATGATATTGGACTATGAGTTTGATACTTTTATGAACAGCGAGTTCTCGAGCTATAACGGGTTGTAAAAGATGATATAAATTTGTAGAGGTAAAATTAGCTAATATAGTCTGATCGTAGAGTTTGTAACTGTTGTCATATCCTGAAAATGCAGAAGCAATTTTTTCGGATTTGATAATGCTCTTTTTAGCGATGTCGCGCAATTTCAGCATTATATGTATATGGTAATATTGTTTATTTAATTGAAATTTTTAATACTTTTAATTAGAGATATAAAACTGTTGTATATATATAATGACAGAAATCCTGAGATATCTGCCACTGACAGCGGAAGAGCAAGAAACGTATCATGTTCACCCAGCATACAATTTATATGCTGGAAATGCATTAGGTTCTGTTATTAACATAGCAACCAAAAAAGCTATTGGCGTACCAACTCCGGCTGGTATGTTAATTTCAGTAAAGGGTGACAATGCAGATAGAATCAAAATGTTTAAAAAAGATTTTATTTATACTTTGTTTTGCGGAGATATTCCAGAAGGACAGCGAGTATATAGAGCAAATGGCGCAGTTGCAGATGATAATACCGAAAATTTAGGATTACAAAACGAATATCAACCCCACCCAAAGTTTGATTTATACGAAGCAAATGATAAGGGAATTATTCGAAATATAAAAACTAAAAAACTATTAGGAAATTTAGATAATGTTGGTTATTTACAAGTATTAGTACGTGGAACAAATACAGATTTTGTTTGTTATAGATCGCATAGATTTGTGTTCGAAACTTTTAATGGACTAATACCTAATAATTTAGTTATTGACCATATTAACAAAATAAAAACTAATAATTGTTTGGAGAACCTAGACTTAGTAACACATCAAGAAAATAGTAGAAGAGGAGATGCTGGTAATATTAATAATTTTAAAAATCCAAAATCAGTTATCTCAACAAATCTCGAAGCTTCTGAGGAAGTGAAATTTAAATCAATAAGTTCTGCCGCAAAATATCATAAAATTAATTCACGCACAGTAAAATATGTAGCTGATAATAAAAGAAGATCGGCAGTGTCTATGATAACACTTAATAGATTTAGTTTCAGATACGATAATTAATAATATTTTCTATATCATTACGAGAAAGACAATTATGACAAAATTCCATGACGCCGTCGCGATTTAATCGTATTGTCATTATTTTATTCGTATCAAGTTTTATTTTATCCGCTGCCGTTAACAAAAATTTATCAAATTCGCCTGATGCTATCATAACGTCAACGAAATAAAAATTATAACCCACAGCATTGCTGTGGAGCAAGCAATTTCGAACTGCTTCGGCTAATTCTTTCTTGTTTAGAATATTAACTCTACAATGATATTTTATTTCCATATTATTTGTTAATTAGATAAAAGATTATTATTATAATGAGCTTAATCGAGAGGCTGGCTCAGATATATTCGGAAGATTTTGTTCCAGTTTCAAATGTTGACAGATTTGCTGATTTCATCGACCGTGCTGAAAATGATATTTTCTATAACTATGACGATGATGACGAAGATGATGTTGTCGTTAGCAAGAAATATTTAAGTAGACCAACAACTGGGCGATATGATGTTAAGTACCACATTGCCAAAAAAATATTAAAATTTAATTTTAGTGTTGCCGAGCATCAAATATTTTGGCAACTTATAAGGCCATTCCTAAACGTAAAAGTACCGGGCCAACAAAGAAACATAAAATACGATTTTATTTTTGTTAAAATATTTAATTTAATGTCAGTCGATGATGCGAGAAAATTACACTTAATTTCTTTATGTAAACCTGTAAAATGTAGAGCAGTACTTATAAAATACGAGCAAATTTATAATAATATTATTCAGTCGATGAAATCGACTTAGTTGGTACCCAACTATTAAATTTATCGCTATATCCGCGCCATTTAACTAAACTTTTGTTGCCGCGCTTTCTAATAACTTTTTCGATAACAAATACATCTTGTTCTGTTTTTTGAAGTTCCTGTTCGTAAAAACTGCCAGTTATAGGTTCTCCTAATAAGTCTTTCAGCGAATATGTAACTGGTATTGTTAAAAGTACTTTATCAACAACAAATACTTCTTCACTCCAGTTCGGAGTAAATCCCTTTTCAAACGTTTTCTTAGTCAACGAAATTCTAACTTTATCGCCAACTCTAAATTTATGTCTTCGGTACATGTTTTCGTTAGCTAATATTGGATTTGCAAGCGCGTCGTTTGGTGACATTTTAGTGGTTCGGTGTTTCGTGTTATTGTATTCGTCAACGATATTCTGTAAGTTGTCGATGTATTTATTCGTGTTTTTAGCTGTCAAATATTTATGAATTTTTTCGTTAAGCGTGCGATTAAATCGCTCGACGATGACGCTTTTTCCCTCATTTCCAGTTACGTATTTTTTAATGTTATTTTGCTCCAAAAACTGCTCGAACTTTTTGTTAAAAAAACTCTGCTCCGTGATCGGTCCAGATTTTTTTGGGTTTTCTTTCTGTAGTTGTTATTATGCGCTTTAACGCGTCAATCATGGAGGTCCCCGTTTTATCCGAAACTGGTACGCTAAAAGCATATTTACTAAAAACATCGACAACATTAAAAAGATATCTCCGCGGAGCGCCATCAGCGCCAACGTTAAATTGAGCTAGATTTGACATATCAACTAAATCTATCGCCCAAATATCATCAACTGCATTTGCTACAACTTTACGTCGCGGAAACTTTTTTTTTTAGGTCTGTGTAGTTCGACTGCAAGGTCATCGTATAAGTCTCTGCCTAGTCCGAGTTTATATTTTGCTCCAATAATACCCTGTACCAGCCTACGGTCAACACGCTCTCGCATATTTTCTGGTTTCATTTCGCGAAGTTCGTCTAACATCACTTTGTCGCAGCTGTGTTTTGTTTCGCCATTTATATCTCTGTAGCAGATATCATGACGCATCGCTATTGCATCAACCTGATTGTAGGGTTCTTGTCCTGGCAGCGGATTATCATTTTCGTCAAGTTGCTCATCAGGCGGATTCCACGGACCAGTATATTTATGGTCTGGCAATGTCCAACCGCCTTTCGGTTTCGGCAGTTTGCCAATTAATTTATGTATATCTATTTCCGTTCCAATTATTTCTCTGTTGTTGCATTTCTGGCAATATGTAACAATTTTATTTTGCTCTAGACATAAATCTCTATCAGCGTCGCAGTTGCACTTCATTATTTATTTAGTCGTCTACTAAAATAACGTCAGGACAACCAGCTCCTGACTTTGCTGCTGGCAAAAACATACTTTTTCTTTTTCCACAGATTGCGCAAATACTTTTCAGCATTATTCTATTATTCTTTGTCTTTTCCGTTTTTTCGTCTTTATTTTCTGTTTTAGTTTTACACTTGAGACAATATGTTGACATTGTATATCAGTGAGTTTAGATAAAATTAATTGCAAGTTTTACAAAAATTAATTGCAAGTTTTACAAAAATTAATCGCGATCTCATCATTAGCGCGAGATGGTTGTTTGTCAAATTGTAAAATAAACTTTAAAAAATCTGGATTTTTGGTCATCTGTTTAATGAACATCACGCAATAATAACCGCAAGCGGAAGTTCCAACTGGCTGAATCTGATTAGACGAATAATTTATTATTTTGTATTTACTCATATATCGTTTTACCGCGTCACTCGGTTGAATTCCGAACGAGTCGAAATAATTGTTATCAAAAACAGCTACCCAATGTGTACCAGATCCGTCATTAAAATCTTGTATATTTATAACGCAAGAACCCGGCAATGCTGGAGGTGTGAGTTCATCTTTGGAATAAACTCCGCGAAAATTTTTTAACTTTTTGTAATTTATCAAGTATATCAAAATTACTTAACGCAGGAGATTTTATCTCCTTGTTCCTGGCAGCATTAGTCCTCGTCCTCGTCCTAACAGGCCCGGCAGTAGACTTCCCGCCAATCCTGCCAGTAATGGGGCTATTGGAAGAAATCCACCTTGTTGTGTCTTTTTTTTTTTCGCCGTTGTCTTTCTTTTCGTCGTTGTCTTTCTTTTCGTGGTTGTCTTTTTTCTAACAGTTTTTCGTTTAGGCATTATATTTAATCTTTAGACAAAAATTTTCTTTATACCACCACCGTTAACTGCCTTTTCTGATGCGCCATGTACTGCTCCTGACGCCGCTGCTATCCCTAATGTTCCAAGTACTTGCAAAATTTTAGGCAGTAACGTTTTGGCTATAACTGATAGTGCCGGACCGAAGAAACCGCCGTCCACCGCAATGCGGTGGGACATCGCAGTTATTTGGGCGGCGCTCAAGTTTAAAACGAAAGGTTTTTTGCGATCGTATTTATTCGCTTGATTTTTGGTTAGCAATAATTTTGTTAAAGCCCCCAAAGCACCTGGGTTGATCTTTAGTGAAACCGACCTCCGCTTCGCAACAGCAGTTGTTAATTTTTTAACTTGGCCATTGGTTAAATGCATTTCTTTTATAATATATTTTGTCATCTTATATAACGATCACAGATTAAACTTGTATTGTCATTTTACCTCCGACAGAGTCGATTGTCACAGATCTGTCGCTTATCACTAATGCATATACGTTTAACGCCGCTGCTGGAACGTCTCCGAGCGTCCAAGTAACCTCAATATCAGCTGTGCTGTCCACAGCTCGCTCGCTATGTTTACTGACGTCAAAGTAAAATATCGGATAAAGTGTACGAAATTCTTCTACTGATATCTGAGTTCCGTCTCCAGTATCTTGATATTTCTGCATTGAGTCGAGCAGGTACATGTACGGTCTAGTATAGTTTTTATTAGCGTCATCTGCAAAATTGCATTCGATCGCTCGTTCTGGATATTGCTTTGAATTTATTCTGGCATAAATTCGCCTGACATCAGCGTTATCAAATATTCCATTATTTTGATCCTGATGTCCACGTCGAGCTTGTTGCTGAAATACAACGAATAAATGACGCGGTAGCTGCTCACTCGATGTTGTTGTAACTCGCCATGTGTAGTCGGTGGTATTCGGAACTGCTGTTTGATATATTTTATGTTGCTGAAAATGAATTTTACTGGTGCGTTTTGCCAGCAATTCATCTAATTCTAATGCTTTAGTGACCGACGGAGTTATTCGTGGCATCCATAGCGCAAGTTTGTTTATAATAAATTGCACATCAGCACCACCAGATCTAAATAAACAATCATTTTGTTCTGCTCGATCTAAAATAAGCGTATGTTTAACTCCACGAAATACTTTATCATAGTCCCTGCAAAAGCCAAATATTGTACTTAGCGGCAACATCATTGTAATTTGACGTGATTCTGCTGCTAGTTCTTTTCGCCTTGCAAAACCTTCATTATAACGTCTATTTCTTACGTCAATTGTATTATTAACTAAGTCTAACATCGCAACTCCATCAGCAGCTGCTCCTGGCGGTGTTATACCAAGATTGTTACAAGCTGCAATAAGTGAAACTCTTGTAGCATCTTGATCAGCTGCTGCAGCTGGTGCGGCTATACCTAACGCTGCAGCATTAATGATAAGAAAATTTCTTACAATTGGAAAATCTGCAGCAGCATTAGCTCCGTGTATCAAAGCACCTTTCGATAAAAGTTCGGTCGATTCTACTATACCACGTCCAGTATCTTTAAACCACATCATATTAGTTGCAGTTGATTTGGAGTAATCATCGGAAAACAAAATAATATTTAAGGCTGTACTTGCAACTTGTAAGTGATTTGAAATATCTTCTACAGTTTGATTAGCCAGCTGATATCGAGCACTTCTAAATAAACACCAACCATTATTTATAAGAGCTACTTCTGCTCCAGCAGCAATTGCGGCAGGTGGAACAGCATCTGTCATAATCCGACCACGAACTTCCAACATTGCTTTGTGAGGCAGTAGAAATACGTCCTCGTCTCTTGTATTAAATGTTCTAACGCCAGCCTTATTAGGTTCGTTAGAATTTTCATCGAGATATTCAACATATTCAAATTCCGTTACTGCGTCGTCTTTGTCAGAAATTTCTGCAAAATCGAGATAATTTTTCACAGACATTTTTTATTTTATTAGGTTATATAAAATGATTGCGGCGCTGTAACTTTAGATATTAAGTTTTGTATAATCTGCTCGCCCTTTGGCGATAAAAGTTTTTTTGTTGTTGTTATCATCGCGCGTTGGGTTTCTTTTGATGGTGCTATTTCTGAAATAACTTGCTTGATTGACGGTGTGCCTTTTATTTTATCAGATATTTTCTGTCCCACTGCAGTTCCCGCAGCAGATGCAGCTCCAGTTGCAAAAGCTTTACCAGCGTCAAGTGCGATTGGCGCAACTTTACAAGCTAATCCTGGAATATTTTCAGCAATTTTAGTAAATATATTTCCGAAAAATCCTCCTACTATTTTTCTTCTGTAAA
The DNA here is from genome assembly GCA_016617855.1 of Megalonaias nervosa. Taxonomy (NCBI): domain Eukaryota; kingdom Metazoa; phylum Mollusca; class Bivalvia; order Unionida; family Unionidae; genus Megalonaias; species Megalonaias nervosa. The sequence continues at coordinate 9,164 of JAECUM010002309.1, forward strand.
CTTTTTTCTGTTTCATTATATATCTGGGGTTGTATAATTTTGTTGTCAATCACGAAGTGATTGTGCGTAGGTGTAGATAATAAGTGACGACCTCATTATTTAGATCCAACTGTCTTCCAGTTTGATCTATCAGTTGCATGTTTACTTCATTTATTTGATTTTCAACATTTAGCGGCTAATATATAATATATCTCGGATTGATTTGCATGAGAGAACCTGGTGGAACTTCTGGTGAGAAACTATATATCGTTTGCATTTGTTACCTTTAGCTGAATAAGAACCAGATGCGATCGAGCAATTTACCAATATTGAGTTAACTTCAGTTATATTTACTGGAAATTCACCGTCATACGTTTTGATGGGTTCTGTACTATGAGGTGTATATATACCACCACTAAATCCTATCAGAGGTCCAATACCACCTTCTTTAGGAATTAAGAAAAACAGACCATTTTTTACCGTTATTCTTGCTCGCAATGTGTTATAATTTGGTGCTAGCTCAAAATCATCTGCATTACCACCATTCTTCGCTATAAGTTCTTTTATTATTTTATTCAGATCAGTTATGTTGTATGCTCCTTGTGGAATTTTAACTTTCTTCGTAGGCAGTATAGGTTCAATGGGTTTTTTAAACGCAAACTCATCATTTACTCCAGTCTTAACATTCGCCATAGCATTCCAACAAGTGCAGGAAATTAATCCAATTTCGTATTGTTTTTCACGATCTAGCTCTATTGGCGGAATATACTTTACCGAAAAGTTCGCGCTATCTTTATCAGATTGGCTGGAGTCGAGTAATAATGTTGCTGACATTTATTATTATATTTTTATAAAATTAAGTCGCCGCGATTAAGTCGCGGTGCAAAGTATCGTATTCGTCAGATGCTAATAAATTTCTCGATCTCAAATTATCAAGTATGTCGATGATTTCATTGTCGATTTCAGCACCAACATTTCCTGCTTCTTTTGATGATATCAATAGCATTAATCTGCCGATCATTTCAGTAACTGATGCGAATATTCTGACCCCAGTTCCTGTTTTTTTTCCTCTATATTCTTCCACACGTTTTTTATCGAATAAATCAAATTTTCTTTTAAAAGTCCACCCCCTACCATAACCTTTTTCTCTACCATCATCCGCTGTTTCGAAAAAAGTATAAGCTATAACACCTTGTCTAATTTTATCAAGAAGTGGAAGCATATCTTCCTTTTTTGTGGCTTCATCTAATTTTTTGTCAGCATTATCACCGTCTACTACTATCTTTTCTAACATATTGAGTGCGTCAAATCTTTCCTTTGCCCAAGTTTTTATATTATTAACATCATTTATATCATTTTTCTTTAAAAATTCATTATATTCTTCATCTAATATTAATTGATTTGCTTTTTTTCTAAAAACATTTCTTAGCTCTCCGGCATCCATATACTTTACAGCAAGCTCAGCAACTCTTTGTTGCTCCTCTTTAATATCTTTTATTTCTCCTGATAAATTTGTTAAAATATTTTTAACTTCTTGCGTTGTTAATGTTGCTAATCTTCGTTCAAGTTCCAGCGGATTATTTATTAAGCGATCTATTTCAGCTTGCCTCGCAGCAGGATTAGCTATATTTGCTGCAAGTGCCTCAGCTAATCTTAATTTCTCTGCATCAGATCTAGCAATAACTCTTTCAGCAGCAGCCTCTTGTTGAGCAATAACTCTTCCAGCAGCTTCCTCTTGTTGAGCAATAACTCTTCCAGCAGCTGCTTCTTGTTGTTCTTTAACTAATCCGAGTAAATCTTTCTCTTGTAATTGTTTAACTTCTTCTTCTGACAGTGGTTTAGTTTCTGGTTGTTTTCCAAGTAAAGCCTCAGTAACTGGTTTGAGAACTTTAGCTGCCGTTTCTGCTGCAGTAACTTGACCACGTCGAGCTTGCTGTACTAGCTGTTTAAATTTTGCCTGAGATTGCGCAAGTTTTTTTAGATTTTCTATATGTTTTCTGTACTTTGCTTGTTTTTCCATTAATTATATACTATTTTCTATAAAAATTATTGTATATAATTTTCAATACAACATCGAAACATTTTACTCTTATCATTCGTTAACTTATCGAACAAGAAAAAGTCATATCTGCTTGCCGTTGCTTGACGATATAGTTCAATAAATTTATCTTTTGTTACGTCGCCGCATTGTTCGTTCGCGATATTTCTAACGTCAATATTGTCAAGTCCAGGAAATAATATAAAACAGCCAGTATTTCGCCTGATAAATCTGTCGACATTATAATATCCTTGAGCGAGATAAATAGAATTACATTTTTTATTTCGCGACAGTGAAAAATACGATCTGATTTTATTCATTTCCTTGTTGTTTAGCGGAATATCATCAAAAACAACTATTTTATGTTCGGACGAATCGAGTTGATTAACTGGAACAAGTTCTTCCGGTTGTTTGATAATAAAGAAATCTTCGCCAGATTCAAGATCGTCACGAAGTTTGTCATTATAATTGTTAAGCAACTCGTACTTATCCTGCTGCGGATTAATTGTATAAATATAAACGCGATCATAGTTAAAATTATCTCCGAGAAGTAAATTCATAAGCAAATTTGTTTTGCCAGATCCAGTTCTACCAACTATAAGATAATGACAATCTGGAAGCTCATTGTTATGTTTATGTTTCACCAACCGCTCTGTATCAAAGTTTAATATAGACGATTTTGCCATTATATAATTTTATTGTATATAATTTTGTCAAGCAGTAAATAAATAATGAGTTTTTACTCAAAATTTGGAACAACAGTAGGAGATTCAACAACTGCTCAGCAAGACTTATCCAAATATGCAACTCTTGATCAGCTCAGAAATGAAATTACTAATTTATTAAATATAACAAGTGTCGATCAAAACGAAGTCGTCGTTTTTCAGGACAAAGAAGGACGATTAAAAACGAGTAATATACAACTATCAGATGTTCTTGTACGAATTCCCGCCGCGGTTGTTAATAATATAGTTACTTTTGCCGACCAAGGTAAAATACAAGATTCGGGCAAGTCCGTTAACGATTATGTTAGAAAAGCTGGCGATGTACTTACCGGCGACATTGCTATGTCAAGAAAAAAATTACATATCTGGGAGATCCAATCGCAGATACAGACGCAGCAACAAAAAAAAATACGTAGACGATCAAGAATCCAAGTACGTGTCAGTTCGCGGTGGTATAATGCGTGCATTTCTCGACATGAACAACAACGGTATTAATAATCTCAGAACACCAGAAACAGATTTCGACGCTGCAACGAAGAAATACGTCGACGATAAGGAAATTCCAATAACAACTTCGTTAACGACTATCAATGACGGGATTGCTGCATTTAGAACTGATTATTTTAATCATGTACAAACATTTCTAAATTTTCGTAGAAATGTAAACAGATCTATTAACGAATTTTTTGGAACTCCACCAACTGTTATTATTAATCTCGCTGACATTAACATGAAAAATCAACGATATTGTTAGTGGAATTCCTAATATTATTCAAAAAACTAATCTCGTTAAAATTCCACACGGACAAGCTAACAATATCGTGTACACAGTCGCATCAGGAAAAGCAACATGGACACCGCAAAGTAACATTATCAAACATACTGCAGAAGTCACTGGTATTTATAGACTGTCTATCTTTAGCGCTGAAAAGATTAAAATTAAAACTATAGTATTTCCGTGGTTTCGTTCAACTGACATTGGAACTATATCTACAGTAATAAATAAAGATGTTGAAGAAACATTTCTACTGGAAGTAGATGATAAAACAATAGTCGCGGCGTCTTACTGGTGGTGTCTGGAATTTGTAGCTGAAACGCCAAAAGTAATTTGAGGATTATATAATAAAATATTATATAATGAAAAAAAATATAGTCGATTTTAATCATATTTCAGAAAACATTCCCAAAAAAGATGTTGACGCGTTAATGCAATATTACAGATACTATCATAAAAATCTTTGGTGCGTCAAAAAATGTTACAAATACTATGCAAAAATACTGCGAGTGATATCATATCTACCGCTGCTAATGACCGGCTCTGGTATAATTTCAAGTGGCGCATCATTAAATCCGTTTTTGCTAATAATATCCGGCGTTGGTGTTTCTCTTGCAGCAGCTTGTAAAAAAGTTGAACCTCGACTCGCAACTAAAAAAATGCTTGCAAAACAGCAAGTATAACTTATAAAAAATTACTTGATCAAATTCGATCTTATTTGCGGGGTATAAAATATGATATGGACGATTTAATACGCGAATTCCGCATTATTGATAGTATGTTAACAGATATTCTGCCAATGAGAGTTAGCAAATATGAGAAAGATTATAATAAAAGGTAGATGTTTAATTAATTTTGTATGGCTTTAGTAATATCGTTATCAAATAATATATCAACCATATTGTCAATAAATGTCATCACATCATCTGCCCAACCCGCTCTTCTCATATCGCTTTCAACCGCGAATAACCATACCGACCCATATTTCGGCGATATATTATAACCCACCTTTTTAATGCAATCGCTTATTATTTTAGGTTTTATCCCAGTATATCCTGACGATGCTTTGATCGAGTTAAATCTTTTACAAAATCTGTTTGTTAGATCAAATCCAACATGTCGTATTGATGGTTTATAATAAGACATTATATATATTTTATTTGTTTAATATAACATTTCGACCAATATTATCTTAGCTAATAAGAGAGACTGTCATAGTAGTAGGAATAGATGATGCATCCTTTCTCAGAGACCCCTCTGCCCACAAAGCATATTTTTGTCAGAAAATGTGTTATCGTGTAAAAGTCATCATTTTGAGCTAACAAAGACTGCTGACAAAGATGTTAACGTAGAACGCTTTGGGGGGGCAGGGGGTCTCTGATAAAGGATCATCATCTATTCATACTACTTCTTTGTCCACTTGAATCTTCTTTATGTTTAGATAACTATCTATGTGTTGCAACTGTTGTCAGTGCAGTATTTGCTGGAACAACTTGCGTGGCTGGGAAACTTTGCTGCTCTTCCATTAAGAGGCCCCAACATTTGGTTGTCTTGCTCAGCGATACAGCAATAGATCCGGGAAACTGTTGGTTGTCTTGGAGTATCAATCCATTCAGAAATCGTAAACACATCGATGGACCATACACGGTCAGTAGCAAAACGCTGTCCACTGTCTAACTTTCCTAGTGCATACAGATAACAGAAAAAAACTTGTTTCCGAGTTGTTGTAATGATTCCGGTTCTGAAAACATCCTCTGAGTAAATGTAACATTATTTTGTTTAATGACATTAGCTGGTTTTAATCCAATAGTGCACGTGACTTCACTCTGTATTGCTGATATAACTAATGGAAGACACGTTACCCATTATTGTCATTTTCATTGTGGTTTAACCTCCCGAGTGGTAGTACACGAAGACCTTATCACCAATTCCAGAGTCTACTGATGTCCAAATAACCATTTTGCAAGAGTGCGATTAAATCGCGCAACAATAACTTGGTCATGATGAATGTAACATGTCCAACACGAACTCGTACTCAATGTTAGATCAGCGATAGAGCAATAGATCCTAGAAATTCTTTACCAGGATCCCCTTGTTGGGGCCATGTTAGTGGTGAATGTTTATTGCTACATTCGAGTGCATCTGCAACACTTGCAAAATCTTTGACATCAACAGCTCAGCTTCTTTGTATCTGCTGGCAACATCGAAAATGATTAATCCGTAGTTATTGGTACGCAATCGACCCTGTCGATGAATGCCATGATCATGTCGACGAAACAAGTGATCGGCCTAATGAACTTAATTAAGTGTTTGATGGCAAAAAAAACCACGTGAAATCATTCGTGGCACTGTTAGGTAAATTTGCCCACAATGCTTGCTTGGCCAACCATGTTCAAACAGACCCATGAGTGAACTTTGCCGTGTTTGCTAACTTTTCCATGGTGGCTTCACCTATCCAAAAAGTTAAATGGACTGAAAAGTATTTTTAATAATGTCTGACGTTTTGTGCCCACTGCTTGTTATTATTAATATCATTTACTGTTAACGAATGGACTTTTTGTCAACAAGAGGCAGAAACGAGAGGACTTAGTTCACCGGGTACAATCTTGGCTTTCGTACTACCTTTGATCCATCTTGCGATTCGTTCTCCAACAGGTGGTCACGTGGTCCCATAATCGCATTCAAGTCATGGGTGAGATCCACATCGACTCATTGACGTGCAGTTACATAAATTGATCTTTTATAAGCAAGGTCATATTAGTAACACAGTCTGCGTCCATGCAGTTATAGGTGATTAACCAGGCTTTGCTGTTTGTTAGAATCAGGTTGTACCAGATCCACAGTAATTGTATACTGGGTTGTGCTTTACACTGGGATATTTACCCCATGGTGCTCCTGGTAAGATTGTGAATGCAGCGGCGATATCACTAGCGTCTTTGTTTTTAAAAAGTCATGTGCATGTATGGCTCTTCCGATAGACCTGGAAAGTCTAATAAACATGCACTTCTTTGCTCCACATCGATCACATGTTACACAATATGAAGATATGGTTTTATTGCATGCTGTAGTATTGAATGGCATCACAAAACCTGAAATTGGCAGATGCTTTTACGGTCTTGACTTCGCTGAACAAGCCAAACCTAAATCATCCAAGCATGGTGATAAACCATGTTTCCAAACTCAGTTCATGCACTGATCGTTGGCCCAGCTGGATCAGGAATAAAACTCAACTGTTGTGAACTATAATTTTACGAAGGCTGAAGTGGGATCGGTTGTATGTGACTGTGCCATTGGCAGATGATCATCGGTGTTATGGTGTTTTAAAGATCTTATAAGGCACTGAGCAGTGGTAGCAACACCAAGTTGACTTTATCGTTTATCGATTTCTGTTCCACCTCTGATGAAGTGCCTGTCATTCATGACTTGGATATGAACGAAAACAATCTTGTAGTGTATGATAATGTGATGCTTGAGAACCAGGTCAATTCCTCGCAGATATAATCGTGAGGTCGACACAAAAACACCGATGTAATTTATTTAACTCAAAGATACGCACATGTGCACAAGTGATCCTTGACAACTGTAACATGCTGATGATATTTCAAGGCATTGACGCGAATGGTCTTGGCAATATTCATTGGACTTTATTTGCTGCTGACCACTCATGAATTTCGTGACATGTTTGCGTGGATCACAAAGGATCTGTATAGTTTTTTTCACCACTGATTCGAATGTAACTTGCAGGGATAAATAATTGCATCTGTACATGAATGTGTCACATCAACTTAACAATCACAACAATCATATAAAATATCTTCCAGTGATGCCATAGAAGGGTATTTAAAGCGATGCTGTAAAGACTGTCCTGAATACTAGGAACTTATAGAAAGTAACGGTGAAGTCAAAGATATGTTACAACCACGATAAACTGCACAAGAAAAACATCACAGGAGGCTTTAAACTAGCATTTGCACCACTGATTAAACCAGCAGAGGAAAATGCAGAATTCCTGCACTGGTCTAGAATTCTGGAAAAGGTCTGAAATTTGAATCTTTCTTTTCCAGGTCTTGAAAATGTGTATTGGTACTGTCTGATGTGCATCATTGAAACTAATTTGCATAAATGTAAATTTACAGCTCTCTCCAGTTATAATATGCCTTGTTATATTTATAACATGACTCTGGATACAATACTGTACTGCAATCATTCCTTGGCCAATGTCATACCAATATATAACAATAAGAGTTGAAAGCAGACAAGGTGAAACTTAGTATTATTTTTTAAGAACTTAATGTGTCCACTATACAACAGTTCCATATATAATGCTATTCTTGACATCTTGTGGTACTCGCTGTAATGCAGTTCATTACATAATGCAGTCGATTTTGATGGGCAGTGACTATCACGTTTTACCAAAGGAGAGCTGTATCAGTATGCAACTGCAAAGAAATCACAATGGAGGCAACTACATTAAAACCATAATAAACACATCAACTCTTCCATAGGTCATGGTGGCATCGACGAATTCGATGTCAACAGAACACCCTGTTTCAGCAAGTATGAGATGTATTACACTGCTTGTTAATTTGAATAGTGTTGACATTCTTCACGCTCGAACCAAATTAGTTGCTTTTGATGGGTCGGACCTGAAAAGTCACTGGGCTGTAGATGTGGATATTTCTTGATGCTGTGCAAAACAAGCTATTGTATAATCTGGCCTCGGTCCGTTGTGAATTGTGTTCCACATCTGGTCTTTTAAAATATTTACCTGGCACAGTTACTACCTTGCTGAGGATTATTTAACCCCTTTAAACTTTACAAATTTAAAATCAAACCTTGTTCCGTCTGCGCAAACCGTTTGGAAAAATAAAGTTATTAACTGCGAATGCAGCGTAAAAGAAATTATATCTTTAGTAGAAGGACAGCTTAATGTACATTGTAAGATGCATGGTTATGACGTGGATGCTAGTACAGGTATGTACAAATAAATATAAGTTGGTACATTTATACTTTATACAACGTGCAAGATACAAACCACTAAAACAAATGAAATTCACATAAAGGGTTTGAAACTAGTGTCATAATGCTCTTAGTCATAAAATTGTAATGTAAGTAGAATATATACTTTATCATTTTTTTTTTAATTTTATGCCACATGTTCCAAAATAAAAAAGTCTTAAAAATGTCTTCATTTTTTAAAAGTCATAATTAAGAAGCATAAAAAGTGGCAGTACTTTGACTGCATTGAAAGTAATTCAATGTTTCAGACGACAAAATTTCTACAACATTGTGTGACTAAATCAGTACTGAATACAACTCAAAATAGACACAATATTGTAAATTTAGGGCTGATAGAAAGTTGATGTCTGTGATGCTGATCTATACTGAGTACACCATCATGCAAGACACCTACCATTTTAATAACTACAGCTGTAATAAAGTGATACAAAGCTACAGTTGCAAATTTGTCAAAATCATACATATGTCATCTAAGTAGATTATTCATTTGTATCAGTTTTATATGATATAAACTTCATAATAATGCATTATGAACAGAAGTGTCTTCACCATAGAAATATGTGTAATTTATATGTCAATGGTTTTTAGCATACCAGTAGTTTGATTAGCATTTGAAAGAATATGTAATGTCGACATTATTATTGTTATTGGTGATGGTTTTAATGCTGCAAATATAAGACAAATGATTCGTGATGGTAAGTGTAAATGTCTTATAAACATATAAGTCATTATTATTATTATTACAATTCTTTATTCACAATCAGATTAAATTTTTTAATTTGAAAATGTTGTAAATGTTCGCCACTATTTAAAACTACTATTTCTATTTTTATTTGTAGATATTCATCATTGACCTGACAATAAATATTGTCATCTGAATATTTTAATTACTATTTTAATTATCACTTATTCAGCACTTGCCAGTAGCTTCCTGATGGTCAGTAGTTCTTTTTTCATCAGTTACACTGGTTTTCATGCATAACCAATCATGTACAGGAAAAAGGCATTAAAGCCACAGCAACATTAGCTTATTCTGCATGCATATGTACATGGTTCTGTCTTTTATAATGATAATAATAATAATAATAATAATAATAATAATAATAATAATAATAATAATAATAATAGTGATAATAATAATCATGTCTAAATTACTTGCGGGTTAAATGTTTTTAAATCACTTACACTTTTATTTTGAATTTGAAAAAATATTATAAAGCCATTTTTTTTAAAATTCAGACTGCATTATTTTGGAATATGTAGAATGAAATAAAAATAATAAAGTCTATAGCTTAATTACATTACATTTTATTATTCATAAAACAACTATGCTACTTATATATAGGCTGACCGTCTACTAAAAGTAGCATTTCGTTAACGTTGCACTTGCCATTAATGATTGTATTTGTTCAAATTAAAAAAGATTGCGCAGACAGAGCAAGGTTTTGCAATTTATAAGGATTAAAGTGATCAAATAATCTCCAGCTGGATAGTAACTGTGGCAGATAAATATTTTTGAAGACCAGAGGTGGAGTACCATTCATAGTGGACCAGATTCAGATTGACCTTATATAAGAGGAAGATCACACTCATTAAGAAACTGAATACAGGTTACAATCGCCCAGAAGCATCTCTTCCCCACCTTTTTCTCTAAAACTAATCTGGGGGAAAATCATGTTCACATTAGTTCTGCAGTTTCCCAATTAATCTGCAATAGCATAGTTATACCATAGTGAAAATATTTATAAAACTGGAAGCTGCTAGCAAAAACGATGAAGCCAAGGTGTTGATTTAACTAAATATGACAGAAGGTAACCTGACATAAAGCTGTTTAAATCTTGTTCAGCTTGAGACACGTTCACCATCAAGTGAGGAAAAAGGTTTTTAATGCTGGTCAGGAATAAATGACGTGTTGGCTGCATTGACCCTGTATTATTGTGAATCACCTTTTTTAAAAACTAAAGAACACAATGAGTTATATTTTCATCCCCCCATCCCTCCCCAGCGAGCTTGTACCTCCTTACTAAATTTAGAATGAAACGCATCTAGGACATAACAAAATCAAAATTTATAATTTGTAACCAAATTGTCACCAAGGGACCCCTATGATTTCACGGTTTGTGACTACTGTATATTATTTCTTGTACATAAATTGTAACGTCACTACAAATGTCAAAATCATATAGCTAATATTCGTTTATCCTGCTACAAACCGTTATGATAATGTTATATTCTGTTTAACAAAATGACAAGAATTGCAACAAATATTAAAGACGTGATGAAGGACATTCAAAAAGTATGAAGTCTTCATGTATGTGTTAAAAATTCACAAAGTGCTCGTTTTGCAAATCCTCTTGACTTGTGCATGTACTTGTTCAAATCTGTCCACAAATTATATTTCCCGCAATTATCTCATTAAAACAAAACTTTAGTTACCTCATCAGGTCGTAGTATCTGGCTCTGAATTAGTAGTGGCCATCTCATCTGACCCCCAACGTGGAACCAGAGTGGCCATCTCATCTGACCCCCAACGTGGAACCAGAGTGGCCATCTCATCTAACCACCAACTTGGTACCAGAATAGCCATCTCAAAATCTTGCTACCACAACTCTTGCAAGAATGATTGCATTATACTAAATACTTCTTGTGCTATTAAATTGGTTTTGAACGCAAAATGGTGCATATTTCACTGCAACATCTTCACACTTATGTGATGGAGTTTGAAAACAATATATAAATGACCTTGTAGTCAAGTGAATGGTCATTGCTTGCACTGGGCTTGTCATTGACATGTACATATGACTAGACTTTGTATTTAGTTGTTTGTCAGTGAACTATCTGAGAGTAAGCACTCGAATATTGCTCTCACTGTCAAGGACCTTGATACCTCTTGAATAAATTAAATGTTTAATCTTCCAACAAACATTTCTAGATTTAGCCAAATTTCGCATGTGGGTATATGTTGAGATTGTCTAAGATGGGTAAAATGATTTTCTATCGATGATATCGGGTTAATTCTAGCGGGAATGACAAAGAATTTGTTTCCTTACAGCACTTCATGTATTTTGTGAACATCTTAAATGAGTCATTTAAAAATATATATTTTGTTACACATTTGGGATCATGGAGCTTCTCAAGCGATGGGGTTAGTTCTCAGCCAATAATAATAATAATAGGATATAAGTACATGTAATGATCATATCTTGGACTCCCGAGAACTCTTTTTGATCAGTGTATCATCAATCCCCATTAGGGCACTTTTGTCAGTTTTGTATTATGTTCTTTCCTTCAGTTGCAGAGCAGCACTCTAGACATCAGCGCCTTGTAAAACTTCTAAATGAGCGTGTTCAGAAGCAGGAGTCTGATGGTAAACAGGAGGGGCAGAATGAGATACACGACCAGATCACTAGTGAAAAACATCTTCGTGGAGATCCCGCGCATGATCAGTCAGTCAGTGCAGAGCAAGACATCAGTCAAGAAGTCAAAACTACTTTCTCCCAGTCTGTAGTAACACCCACTGTCAATATTGATCCAGAATCAACCGTCAATATAGGGAATAGTGAAAATGAGAGAAAGAAGGATGCAATGATGGAAATGCTCCAATTGATCAATGAAACTTGTGACAAACATGAAAAAGATATTGTAGAATATGCAGCGTTGTCATTGTATCACTTTGCAGGCCAATCTGCATTCTACAATGCTCACCACACATTCCTGACGAGTCGTGAAATCTATCTATTGGTCATCAATCTCAGTCAAGAAGTCACAGATCTCATTATAGATCACAAAATTGTCTTGGATACTGAGGGGATAAAACTGTTGAAAGTTCATGGTAAGTAAAGCATGTTTAGCTGCAAACGGGAAGGGTGGAGGAGTCAGGCAAAATATCGTGCACCTATAAAGTCAGAAAGTGAAAACATCAGAAGTTTATACAGTATGTAAAAACAATAAAGAACCATTAACTCTGAGCAGTTATTCTGTCTACCTTAGACATTACATACTGGCACAAATGTAAAGAAAATTATGAAAAGGAGCTTATGTTATACAACTGCAAGACAACTGCAAATTCTCTCAAAATATGAGATGTATATATTAATATTGCTAGCAATTAATTTTATACATAATAACCATAATTTCAAAACCTTGCTCTAAGCTATTGTAGCACGTTGATCTGGGTTGGGAATATATTTTAGTGAGAGCACTGAAAGCATATTCCCGAATGACATGTTTATTTCTTATGAAACTAAATGAATCTGACAGCAAACTAATGTGCATGAAGCCCAACAATGGATTTAACATAATGATGCACACCAAGTTAAACAACTGATGTTAGGAAACCATATTGTTACTAATTGCAACTAATCAGAATATGTAACTTTAACAAGAAATCAAACAAGAATAAATAAAAATATGCAATTTATATACCAATATGACTGATATATGAATAAAGCACCACAGATAATCAATGTTTATAACTCAAACACGAAAACCAACAATGTTTCATCTATAACCAAAGGTATCAAAGTACAGGTTTTACACAACTATGAATTTGGTATGATTGTGCCAAGGGTCATCAATGTAGTTAATACGTACAACAATGTGACTAATGTTGCATCCCCAAGGAGGATATATATATATATATATATATATATATATATATATATATATATATATATATATATATATATATATATATATATATATATATATATATATATATATGGGGGGGGTAATACTAACCTTTTATCACAGCGTCACGGGACCCAAGGAAATATTGTTGACATAGACGGATGTAAGGATAAGTGCTGGTCTTAAGGCTGAATAAAATTGAAGTGAAATTTATAAGATGTTATCTGTGATCCCTGAGGAGGATTTACATGAAAAGAAAAATAAAAAATGGAAATTTTGATTAACTGTAGACAAACTAGTTTGAAGCACACTTGTTTATTGCCGACTAACATTTGTGTTCTGTTTGTGTGATACAATCCATAATGCATTAAGTACTGTACATGTAAATGAAAAATCAATGAATTTAAGTGTACCCCACGTTCTTTTCATTTATTGGTCACATACCTAAAGAAAACAGAAAATGAACACACGCACACACATTCATACATAAATATAGATAGTAACACCCTGTGTGTTATATTGAAAAGACCACAGTTCATGTCTTAAACAATTTACTAAATGATAAAGGTGAGATGGAACATGCCGTTTAATAAAGTGTTGTGACTGTTATACACTGATACTCATGACAACAGCCTGATATTACCAGAACCAAAACAAGGTTTCATACTAATGCTATGTATAAAACACAGAGTACACATCCACAAGAGAATGCAGACAGTGATATAAACGATGGTGGGTGGGGGCGTGTATTCAGGAATGGAAGAATCAATTCACATATGGTAGATAAGATGAAGTTATCAAAAATGCTACAGTCTGTATGTCAAACATCATCTCAAACACCAATGTTTAACATCAAATAATCCTGACAAATTGAATGAACAATGTTTGTGCATGCAAAACTCCATTCAGAATGCCATAAAGGTCTTACAATACAGTTAACCGCATCACGTTTTTCTAACTATGTTTCAAGTTCATTCTTCTTCTTCTTCTCAATATTATTATTCTTGTTCTTATTATTATTATTATTATTATTATTATTATTATTATTATTATTACTATTGGAAAGGGAATGTATTTCTTTATAGTGCCTAGTATTCTGGTTGGTTTGAAGAAAATATTATTGTCAAAAGACACGTCACAACACAATTCACTATTATATTCATTGTTGCCAGTAGTACATGGCTGGATAGTAGTGTTTACATGCTTCATGACCTAAATTTTGGTCGGCTTGAAACAGATGTAATTGTATTGCTGAGGCTACCAAGGGGGTGAGGCTATTCATAGGAAAACCTGTCAACAGTTGAAAATTTCAAAAACATCCTTGTAAAATGCCACACAGCTATTTAGTTTCAAGACATTGTACACTTTGTGTGTTTTACGCTGCAATTGGTAGCCATCATAAATATGAAGTTAATTTACCTTTTCCAATGAATCAGGAAACATTCACTGCACGATAAGCATGTTTCAATAAAGGAGAAGTTGGTCAAGAAGGCAAACCTACCTTCTCCCGCCTGTAACAACATCCATTGTCAACACTGGTCCAGAACCAACCATCACACAAATGAAAATGTACTCTGCAGGGTATACAATTTTATTCAGCCATTCACACTTACAGTGCTTGTCGTGACAAACCGTCAAGCCAGTAGATATATTTTAGCACTTTTCGCAAATTTATTATTTTGTACGGGTTTGAATTTCTGGTTTCTTTGGCTTGACATGAATGGTTGTTAAACCAAAGTTGGTTTCCACATTGGGTCCCCTATCAAGCATTCTGTTGAAGTTTCAATCATGCATTAAGAAGTTTGACAAATGCACATTTATAATACAAGCTATTTAGAAGACCCAAAATTGTTGATTCCTAGTCTGGTCAATCTTTAGATAATGATTTTGTTCAGCATATACTGGCTGATCCCGCTAGTGAAGGCAATTTATTTTTAAAGTTAGGAAGTTTATCAGATTATAGAAGTTGGGAAAGTGTTAATGGAGATACCAGTCAGTTATTTTAACCTGAAAATGGTGTAATTATGTGTCTGATGTACATGCTAGAAGGATAAAAGTGAACAGCATGCTGTTCAATCCCTTATTTCAGCCGTATTTAAAAATAAATAAAGAAAAGTCAGATAAACAAGCCGAATTTTACAGACAATTTAAAGCTAGAGTACAATATTTATTTCATTTCTCATCACAATTTAGCCCTGAAGGATCATGTACTACTCGACCATATACTCCTGGCACAAACATTATGATAAATCCAATAAATAAGAATCTTAAAATGAAATTAAGTAAAGTTATTTATTTGATCAAAATGCCAATTTGATGAAGTTGACTATGTCATTGATAGACTTAAAATCCTAAGACATTATTATGGAACAGTACATTTCGCATAGTAATCAGTAGATTGTTAATTCAAGAATGTTGAACTTTAGCAGAAGCTTATGTTATTGAAAAATCTTATTTTGGAGCAGAAGTATCCAAAAGACAATACCAGTGAGATGTGGAAAATTGTACATAATAACCATAAAAACACATTTTGAAACATATTTTAGCTGGCTATGTATATGCCCCTTCAGACAGCAGACTGAAAAGGGGTTCTCAGTACACAGATATGGAAAAGATTAAGGCCAGAAGCAATCAACAGATTAATACTTATACAACTAGAGTCAAAACTTTTAAAGATTTTTATTTCAATAAGGGTCTTAAAGTGGAGCAAGAAGAAATAGAGATGGCAAATGAAGTGTTATGTAAATATTGAACTACGGCCGTTTCCTCTTCCCCCTTATTTTGTTCTACTTCCTCATTTTTTGAGAACAGGGCAAATACCCCCCCACCCGATGATACTATCCTGGGAGCATATCTGTGACTTTGTTTGTTTGCTTGCTTTGATTAAGGGTGCATAACGCTATTTGAAGTAGCCGCAAAAGGCCATCTTTGGAGTACCAAACAAATATCTGTTGTGTTAATGTGACATCAAGATTATAGCCTTGCGGCAAACATAAAATAATTTTCCACAGTAGAACAAAGTTTGGATTGGAACTGGCAGCTTGTCAACATAATGATTAGAAAACAAAGGATTTGTTCAGGTTGGAACCAATGGCTTCTGTCGATATATATGTTTATTTTTTATCTTGACGTCGACATAAGCATCACATATTTGGTAGTAATAATAGACTATGAGTCAGGGACTTTGCATTTTTGTTGAAATAGGTGTCAGCTAAAAGATTGTGATTTGCACTCATAATGATCTTATTTCCAAATACTAATTTTATTTGCGATATGCTTTCATATTGCTAACCTGGATATAATACACTCTTGGTTATTTTGCACCTTGCACCGTGTCATGAGCAGGTGATTTCAGCTGATATTTCTCTCTCTCTCTCTCTCTCTCTCTCTCTCTCTCTCTCTCTCTCTCTCTCGTATATATTAATATAATCTCCATATTAAAAGAATCCAAAGTCTGGTTATGTTGTCTGCTAACTTTGTAATACAATAACCTTTGTATTTGATAGCTTACTGACAAGTTCAAGCAACGATTTTATTACTCACTACCAGGTGTGTTTATTCACCAAACGTGTTTCTATTTGTTTTCCATCTGTAATCATAACTGATACAAAAAGGCACTAAAGAATAGCATACACAGCAATAAGAAGCTTAATAATACTTATAGCAACCCGTGAAAGCAAAAAGATGATAATGATTTTCATTTTGCGAAATATTGTCACATTATTTTAACTTGGATATAATACACTCTTGGTTATGTTGCACCTTAAACTGCGTTGTCCGTGAAAGACTTCAAACATGGGTTGATATTTTTCTCTCACTCTCGTTTGGGATTCGATGTGTCCAGTTTTCATTCTGATAGCATTCTTGTTAATGAATATGTTTGAGATTTTTTATAGAGAATGTTTTGTGGTCTCTATAAAGTTAGGTACAAAGAGGGGGGCTTTAATTCAATATCCTTACTCCCGGGTGGAACGATAGTATTTTGTCGTAGTAATATGTTAGGAAAATGTACATTATTCAGTTAATTTAGTAGTACCCGTCTCACACACACGACATTTGAACAAAGACACGAAATCGGAGAGTAGTGACTTTGAAGTGACTAATAATAGCAATTCTAAAATGATGGCAAAATCTGGACGAGAAAATTTTGCATCTGCTGCCTCATGAGAAGAAAGAACTGCAATAGGTTTTAAAAGAATATAAACACTTATTTCCAGATATTCGAACACGAACTAATAGAACAAATAAGAATTTCTGCAACAGTGAAATGATACATTCAACGCGTGTAAAGCGACATCCACAAAAGATAAATCCTCTCTAACAAAACTATCTGCAGTAAGATGTTACTTATTTGCTGAAGAATGACTTCATAGATTCAAGTAACTTGACTGTAGTTCACTTTGTATTCTAATACCGAAAGCAGATAAGACTTTCCGTATGTGTACTGACTATAGTAAAGTAAACAGTGTCACTAAGATTGGCGTCCAGTTCCTAAAATCGATGACTGCATTGAGAGGATTGGAAATGCTAAAACGTCACCAATTGTGACCCTCTGAAGGGATTCGGACCAATTTCCACTTAGGGACAGACAGCAAAAGAAATTTCAGAATTCCTGACTCCAGATGGGATGAAGGAGTCCCCAAGTTCCTTCCAAAGTTAGAAAAATATGGCAAGATTTGGTATAGGAAATTGTGATGCTTACAACGATGACGTCATCGTCAACAATAATATGCTTACATCGATGACGTCATCGTCTACAATAACACCTGGAAGGACAGCATGAAAACCATCCGCAAGTTTCTCGAAAGTCTCAGTGAAAACAAATTTGAAGAACAATTTGAGTGAAGGTGCCTTTTTCCTCGCTTTTGTTACTTGTTAGGACGTGCTGTGAGACATGCTCATGCAAAATCTGTAAAGTTAAGGTTAATACTATTTTTAGCCCCTTGCGCCTATTAGGAAGAAGCAACTATTGGGATTTTTGGATACGGCTGCATATTATCAGAAATGTCCCTCTAAGTGTTCTAATATTGCTGAACCACTGACAAATTTGTTAATTAAGAAGACCTAGGTTCACTAGTCAGACAACCGTTAGGAGGCTTTTGAAATGTTAATGGCCATACTCAAACATGCACCAGTTCTTTAAGCTCCAGATTTCACTAAATCATTCAAAATGTATTTAGATGCAAGTAACGTGTGGACTGCTGGAATAATGTTTAATGAACACAGCGATTATATGGATCCAGTGAGCTATGTTTCAAGAAAATGGAATAAGCACCAGAGAATTTATTTCACGATAGAGAAGGAGTTTTAGGCATTGGCCTTTCAACACTTTGAGGCATATTTTAGTGCAGTGCTTTCTCTAATTGTTGTATCCATCGATCACAACCTCCTAACTTTCATTAATAAAATGAACAATAAGAATTAAAGATTGTTACAATGGAGTATGATATTAAAATCGCATAACATCGATGTCAGGAACAGCAACAAAAAATAAAATTTGATTGCATACATACTTTCTCGTACAAAGAAGTACAGTATTGCATTGTTTGAATATATGACTTATCATTCATTGTGAATGGAATGTTAGTTACATATATTTGACATTTGATAGAAGTTTTATTGCATACAATCTTTCTTCTCTTTAAAGAAGAATGTTTTACGCCTATTGGTATCATGTATAATATAGTTATAATTTTAAGTCATTTGGGGTTTTGACACTCATATTTCAAATTATTTCATGTTGTGATCTGACTTGTGTTATTTTTGAATACATGTACAATACTTGTATAATTCTCATTCATGCGTCAAGGCTGATTGCCGAAATCATCTCAACAATATTTCGTTCAATTACATAACGCATTTCGTTTGAATGGAGGTCACGAAAATATCCCGTGAAACAAGGAGTACATTTGCCTTGTAGATATATCATGCACGCGATAAATGTTGATTGGCTCAATAACATGAGAAGATTAGATGATGAATGTAAAGGTATTTTTATAATATAATGATTTTACTTGTTTGAGAATGTTTTAGTGCTTCAGATGTTGTTGATGTGATGCGTAAATATAGACGATATAAGTTGATACAAGCACCATGTGTGCTATTCTACAGTTGATTCCAACTTAAAAACAAAGAGAAGCAATCATGATTTATTTATAATTGTTTGTTGGAAAAGTAGAGGGTTAATCATTTAATTTAAATAGTAAATACATATCAGTTAATTTATTCAAAGACTTGAACATTTAACTACTTGTGTTGGGTTATGTGAAACGTTCAACGACTTCAGTGATATTCTACTTTCACTGGATTACCTTGAAGAAAAAATATTTGGATTTAGAAGTGTAGTTGTTTAATGGTGCTAGCAAGTCAACACATAAACACACGAGAACCTTGACTTGGAATACCTTTGGACAGCTTTCCGATTATTGAAATTGATGATACAATTTAGGGTAATCTACGAATTCATACACTGTAAGATTTTTTTTAATACTTTCACTTTGTTTGATTTTATATTTTGGGAAAATACATTTTTGTGTTAGAAAATTGAATATTGGTTGGGTTTACCTTGTCTTTTTACTTACGTTTAAGCCCCTAGACGTAATAATACAGATATACATAAAAACATGATAATGTTTCTCTAATAAAAGGTGTTTATTATTTATATGAAACAATAATATTTATTACTGCAAACTATTATAAAATGGCATGCAAAACAGCCATGTAATGGTTTATTCTGTTGTGCTATTGTATTGTTCCTAATCAATAAAGTAATAACTAACCCATCAATTTAAATTTTCATTGCCTACTACACTAATAGACACAGAAAAATCATTGACTCCTGTCCTGGGAATTTTCTTTTTAAAATTATGGACAAATTATTGAGATTGGCGATTTTCCTGGCAAAACATTTTTACATGCCGGAACCATCCCTGCTACAATCCTCATTTTTATGTATAGAATAAACAATTTTTTCTCACTGGGTAAAAGTATATTTGTTTTACTAGTTAAATGAGTTATTATCAGAGAAGCAGAACGTAAATTATGATATGAGCCCTCTTTGCTTCTTTGTTAATCAGGATTTATGGTGGTGTTTCTTATCAGGGGAAATATCTGAGCTACATAACTCTTTCTCAAATTCAGTGATTATAAACATCCTCAAAATTAATCTTGGACAACCATGGTTTTTTGCAGCATGCTATTAGCAATAAATATTTAGATCTCAATGAAAATAATGGAGGTTCTAAAAGGATTCTGTTCATTATCAATGTCAGGGACTAATATAAACTGTGTCTTGCACATACTCAAATGAAGATCACGGAGCGAAGTTGTGGCACTTTCAGACGATCTTCTTTCTCCCAGTAAAGGCCGCGAAGCAGGATATCACCCCTCGAGAAATATTTTCTTGTTTGAATTGTTGATTGTCATTTATGTTATAATCACAAATGTTTGGTTAAATGTTGTAATTGTGATATAGTGGTTCTGACACAATGAAACCAGCTTTTCTTTGTGTAATGAACAGTGTAATGAATACCATGTCCTATTTTCATTTATTTTGCAGCGTTTATGTTTTATGTTGGGACTGTAAACACAACTTGAATACATCCTGATGATTTTTAGCAAGAACTTAGCAGCAACATTGGTTATGTTGTAAAGGTACTGGTTGGAAGTAGACTGCCTGTCATTTAGATATATAACTCCTAAATTCAACCACACATCAAACTCCCTAGTATTGCAGACTTCAACCACGACATCTAATATAAAACGTGCATTAACTATACATGCATTAAAGATTGCCATCTTGCAGGTAAAGCTGTGCATTGACCAATCATCTTGCAATATTTGTTTGAAAATATGAATTAAACTGAGAATGGTCAACGAATTGGAGATAACAAAATACAGGTATTGAAGATAAGAAGGGACATTTCATCAAACAACAAATCAAAACAGCCCTTGAAAATGGTACACTTAATCAAGCAGATAGATGGAGGTAGCAAATACAGGGCTTGAAAAATGAACATTTCCTCAATCAGGTACATGGAGATACCAAACACCGGCCTTGCAAAATGGTCATTGTTTCGAGAAGGCAAATAAAGATATCGAACAGAAGCCTTGAAGATAAGAGGGGACATTGCATCAAACAGACAAATGGAAATACTAAATACAGGCCTATACGATTGGAAGAGATGTTTCATCAAACAGACAAATGGAGATCTCAAATACGGGCCTTTAAGATAAGAAGAAATGTTTCTTCAGTCAGACAAATACAGATATACGGAGATTTTAAGTGCAGCCCTTGAAAGTGACATTTCATCAAGCAGTTAAATGGATTTACCGAATATAGGCTTTGAAGAGAAGAAGTATTTCATTTTCACTACCATCGAGAATATTATTGGCTATAAGCATGTCATTGATGACCATGGCTTTGGTGGCAGTCAATCTATGACCCGTAAAAGAGTGGAGAACAAAGAAATGAAGAAAGTAATGAGAAAAACTTGAGGTCCCTGTAGAAATCCAGAAAGTACATTATAGAAGAATACAGAGTCAAAAATCAGCATGATTGTGAAAACAAGACGATTAGAGATATGCTGAAGTAGATAGTGATATTCCCGTTGAATCTCCACCAGCCGTGAACCGGCAAAAAGACCAACCAAAACAACATGCATGCATACATACATACATACATACATACATACATACATACATACATACATACATACATACATACATACGTACGTACATACATACGTACGTACGCACATGCATGCATGCATGCATGCATCCATACATAGATACATACATACATACATACATGCATGCATGAATGCATCCATACATACATACATACATACATACATACATACATACACACATACATACATACATACATACATACATACATACATACATACATACTGTTTTGTATATTTTTATCGCGTGCTTATTTTTTGTCCATATGCGAAAGTTTTTGCTGAATTTTTTTCATACCTGGTTATAGTCATATTTATAAGATTACGATCTGAGAATGTTCTGGAAGAGAACTTCTTTATTATTTGGAGGAGATTCTTGGTTTTCCATTGCTTTGTAGGTCAAGTTGGAAGAGTTGTAGGATAAGTGGAGATTTATAGGTAAACACGTTATACCTACAGCTTGAGATTTGCTAGCAGTGCAACCAAGACATCATTCAGGATCACTAAGATGAAAAACAGGTCACAACAGCCTACTTATTTTTACCCAAAATACTTTGGTTAGTGACATTTAACCTCAGTGTAAGAGTTTTGTCTTTCTGACAAATCAATGGAACGCATATTGTCTATTTATAATTATGATCCATCGCCTTCTAGCGAAATATAGGTCATCATGGCATACACATTTAATTATGCATCAATGAATATTACTGACGGGTTCACTGGCAGATCTCATGATGTAGGTATGTTTTCTGTTGATGAAACGTTGTAGGCGTATTAGTTAATTTTGTTGTAAACCATGCCAACGGAAACATCGATTATAGTAATGATTCTGTTGTTTGCATATTACCCTAAGTATGAAAGAACCTGTGATGAATTCCCTATGTTCTGTAAATATCTAGTTGCATAAAGCCGACAGTTGTATTAGCCCGAATTAGATTACGCCATTGAATGGACGGAGGAATTCATGAGTTCAATTGCTGTATGATTCGAAATTCTTTCTTGTGGCATTACCAATGATAAGAACCTACCACAAGCTCAAGAAAAGTTTCCTACTTTTTATTATATTTTTGCAGTGTTTTAATGTTTGAATCCAACAAATAATACTAAGATGGCTTAAGGTTCGAATCAGCATCCTGGTAAAATGTTGATTGATCACCGACGAAATGAGCCACTCTTTTGTAAAGGAAACAAAGAGCTATAGTATACTGCGTAACGATAACATTTAACTCTGGAGTTGTCATCTCTATTGCAGCGAAACTGATTTACGTGGGTTTTTCAGTGGATAGTATCTCAGCTCTACACAATATCTCTTATATGCATACTTACCGATATCAGTGTCATGTAAAACCAGAATACGATACCTCGCGATAGGGATGCAAGAAAACATCAATAGGCCGGTCACGCCGATGCATTACCGGTCATTAGAAAAACATGGAAACAGTGTTAACTACAGAGGCAATTATTATTATTTGTTGAAACTAAATAAAAGTGGTAATTTAACCAGTGCAGATATTGATTAAAATTTTCTTTGAAATAAAATATTAATGTAAATCAAAAAATGGTCATTAATGGTAAACAACAAGTGTGTATTCTTGATGATCCCTTTTGTCAAGTCGTTGTGTTTTCAAACAAGAGTCTGTTGACACTGCTTGGAAAGTGTGATGACGCAATTCGAGTGCTGGCTTTGCCTGCCTGTGTCACTCGTTGTTTGTTCACACCATTTCGACTGCAATGCTAACCGATACATGAAACATCAGAGTGTGTTTGGAAATTTTAGATTACGTCGCATTGTCAACTTTGACCAATTAGTTTTTCTCTGTCGCTCCATGACATTTTTATTTCCATGTCAGAATGTTTTTTGTTTTACAAATAAGAATTGCATTTTGTTGGATTGCTTTCCGACAAGTCTAGTGAATATACAGCTTTTGCAGAAGAAATCGTGCAGCTTAAAAAGAATAATATTTCTAACATATGGGGACTGGTGAATATCATAAATCCTCGAACCAAAAATCATAAGAACGGTATTCACTCATGAACTACAGTAAATTTATTGAACTATTTATATTTTGGCATGCAACAAATTGGATACTGATGCTCCAAACTAACCTTTATAGGGTCTGCAAATGTCGCTGCAGATACCTCATTACAATTTTCATAGATTCGATGTAGCTAGCCTATTTTTGTTGGTGGCAAAGACATAGCCTGCATTAAATAGTTGTTCGTTTTCAATTGAATCCATACTACATTAGGTGAACTGTAATAACAATTGTGCAGTAACTGATTCTTTGTGGCAAGTGATGCACACCATCTGCGATCTAATAGTGATAATTAATTTGTAAAAAGATTGATCTCAAAACCGATGTACAAATCGTGTAGGGTTGTTGAATCAGATACCAACTTCAAACGTAATAAACCTGAGATTTCTAACGATGGATCTACCGGTATGTATGCACTGTGAATCAATATCCAAAACCAGTAACTGGAATTTACTGAAAGGAGCTTCTTTTATACGCTGACTCAAGGCCTGTACAAACGTTACGCAGTATTGGGAAATAAATCAGTTCACACACCAGTACAAAGAAATTTCCAACCACAGCAAAGATGCGAGTCTGCTTAATTTGCAAGTAATGCTAGTTTAGTTGTTTATATGCAATAAAATGGTAAATCCAAGCGGCATCCAAGTATTCCACCCGACAAACAGCTGTTGGTCAAGAGGGATTGTGGCCATGGCCATGCTTCTATGCCTTTATTTTATATTAATCAATGCCGTATATTCTATTCTGCATTTCTCTATTTGGTATTTTCTATGCTTGCAGGATGTTCATTCTAGATTACATCTTTACATCTGCCAACATCTCTTTCACTCTTGTTTGTGTGATATATGATTACTGCATTTCACATCTTCACAGTTCACATGCATATCACAATATTACACTTGTCATTATTCTACATTTAAATGTTTGAAATGCTGGTTCTTTATTTCGTTTATATTTCCCACTCGTTTCAATATGTTAGACGTCATGTGCAGGATTGTGCATTTAATGTTCAAGTAGTTAACCAATGGTTTGTAGTGCTGTATGGTCTTCAATCAAACTATTTTCATCCATTGAATCATAATTGTGCCTTATATGTATTTAATCAATATGAATGACAATAGAGGTTCAAAAAATAAAATAAATAATTTATCAATGTGCAACGGACTACCTGCAAAATATGAAAAGTACATATTTTAGGGGACCACACTGTACACGGCTGTGGAGAGTTCATTCAATCCCTTAATACATCCTTTCTTGTAGCCAAACTTAACTGCGTTGGAAGTGCAAGTATGTTTATTTGTATGTGATATAAATAAAATATATTATAGCATACATGCGCTGTTTGATATACCACTCTTTGTATAATGTTTTCATGCAAAGAAAACAGAAAACCTAGTTTCCTTTAAGAATGATTTATACATCTCATGCTATATCAATTATACGGCATACCTATTACACATAGTTGCCTCTGTAAGTGATGACCAGTTAGGCAGCTTTGTTTGTTGGCACATAATTAGCCTGCATATACATTTATGAGGAATGCCTTTGATAGCGACGTGGATTTACACATACGGCAAATATGACCAAAAAAATATCGCATGGAAGTTTAGCGATGTTTCAACGTGTCACATCTTGACACCAAGCGATGTCTTTTCCTAGATAGTAGCACCATTTATGAGTTTGGTCATTATGCGATTAACGTTGGTGTCCCCGAGCACAGAGGACATCGGCACAGCGATTTATTAACGCAATAGAATAGATATCGTGGTAATTCCGTATTTACAAGACCCATTTTTTGCAATTCCTTTCACATAAAAGTCATATTAGGAACCTGGCCTCTCATGGAAGGATCGCCTTGCGGTTTACGGTATGTTTATACACAGGCAAGAAATAATAAGGAGTTGGTTGTCGTGGAAACTCAATCCTGTTTGACACCGTAACGAAAGCAATGGACCATACAGAGTCAGTGGTGCAACGTTGCCAGACATCGAATTCCCCTGGTGCACAAAAGTGCCAAATAAATTATTTTCAATTGGTTCTAATGGTGATGGTTGTTTAATCGTTTTATAATTGGATGAGTGGCGTCTCGTCACAGTTTTCCGCTGAATTTCATCAATTGGTTCTTAAATAATGCGTGGAGTTTTATTAGTTAGCTCACGTATAACTCGTGAAAATCATGTTACCCGTTTTTATGATCGCTCTGCGATTTAGACCATTTGAAAGTGCTTGCACTCAGAAATCACATTTATAATTACTGTGCGTATTGATGTCCGAATAATTCGTACGAATGGGTCCGATTAAGTCGTTCCATAATGGTTTAATATAAATGTATATTGATGTGAGCAACAGGAACTCGCACTTGATGATTTTTATATATATATATATATATATATATATATATATATATATATATATATATATATATA
Source organism: Megalonaias nervosa (assembly GCA_016617855.1). NCBI lineage: Eukaryota > Metazoa > Mollusca > Bivalvia > Unionida > Unionidae > Megalonaias > Megalonaias nervosa. The sequence goes on from JAECUM010002309.1 coordinate 35,478, forward strand.
TATATATATATATATACTATATATATATATATATATATATATATATATATATATATATATATATGTGTGTGTGTGTGTGTGTGTGTGTGTGTGTGTGTGTGTGTGTGTGTGTGTGTGTGTGTATGTGTGTGTGCGTAGATGTGTGATCATTTTGTAAGAATACATATTATTCACTAGTATCTTAAGTATTAGTCCATGTAAAATGCAACACAACGATCCTTTTTTATGAACCTCCTGGGTCCTAATACTGTAATTCTAATTTGTTTGAATAGACCGGGTCTTCTACAATATGACTGGATGTAAACGTTCACGTGATACTGATCAGACCATTTTTACACTTCGACAAATTATCCAACCTACTATTATATCCCAGTTTTCAAGTCATATTATGTTAAACTTTATATATACCAACACATTACATCATGGTAATAACAATTTTAGAAGTTAAAAATAAAATGTAATTAGAGAGACTTTCCTGCACTCAAAACACTGACCGATTTTGCCGGAGAAAGCGTATGGCAGACTTTACATGCCAATCGTCAAAAACAAATAAGTTTCGTTTCAGGAATCTTCTGCCAATAATGTGCTGGGTTTCTTTCGTACTCGTAGACTCTCAAGGTGTATACATAACAGATAAGCGTACATCGAAACATACATACATACATACACACACACACACACACATACATACATACATACATACATACATACATACATACCTTCATACATATATACATGCATGCATGCATACACACATACATACATACATACACACACACACATACATACATACATACATACATACATACATACATACATACATACATGTTCATGGATAGAGAGGACATCTCAGTATATCTTCCCACGAGTGATAAAGAGGCGCATCGGATTGTCGCTCGTTGTTTAAAACGATGATTGGTTGTGGATGTGGGAGATTTATAATGAGACTGTTTAAAATTCAACGATGGGTGGAAACCTAAGAACTCTGTTTAACCATGACATCACACTGCTCTAGTGTTTTTGCCGCTGCAAACTTAATAATTCGATCAGTATTTATCTTGCACAGTTGTGTAATATATTATTTTATAATATTTGGCATTGAATGAATTGCAACGCTCTCATAAAACATGATAAGACGTATTTTAACAGCTTAATTTCTTCTTCAGTAAACTATATATGTACATCACGAACAACAAAATAAATTACAGAATAAAAAGGTGTTCTTCGCTCAATGCAGTACATTATGCAGTACGTCCTTAAAGAATCAGCCGCGCTACGCATTGCATAAACATACACCCAATGAGCCTTGCTCAGACTTAAAATTATGTGCATGTTAAGATTATATTTTTAGAAACGTAAAACCTCACTGATTGGCGTAACCATCTTGTACAGGATCGGATAAAACCCTTAGCTCAAATTTATCAGTGGAGGGTCATTATTGGTACCGTAATCAAACCGTTTGTCGCAAGTAATACTAGTCACGTGAATAGTATGGCTGGGACCATAATGATGTCTGCCAAGGCATCCATTGTTGCTTGGTCTACTAGCCATTGACTACATTTATCTTGCAGCTTGATTGTGCTAAATAAAGATTAAAATAAATTCAGATGATTCATTTTTCTTCGTATGTTTATGTGAAAAATTTGAATTAGTGTCTATGTTATAATTATTTTGACATACATTTTCTTACACCAATCTATCAAATTGTTTTAGGTGTCGTTTTCCAAATGACTAATATACCAAATTGTACTTTTATCTCAGTTTAAGTTGCACTTTTGTGTGTGGATACTTATTGGTGACTTCATCAACCTTCCACAAAATATGAATTTGAATGGCTTTACATAGGGTTTGCGCTTATATCATTCTGTAGACTTATAGTACAGACGTCGTGATGCTCTCCATGTGGATGTGTCATGGTTATTCAATCAATGTCCTTTCAAACTGTGGTTGATATATTGTATTTTCTTTTTAGTGACTAAAATTGTTTTCCATGCATTACTGACACCCGGGGATGGCGCAGTATTCGTCTTCTCTGAACAAATAACTATATTGATATAAAACATTTGTCTCATAATGAGAGGAAAACTAAAAACGTTTTAATTCTTCATAAATAAACCTTTTGCTTGACTTCAAGCCATTTTGCATATATAGTGTGATATTTTCTTTGAGACTGTCTTAGCAAAATAATGTCACGAATGAATCACTTTCTTGTCATCACCGCTACGATTGTATGTCGAAATTTGTGAAAGGCTTACGCTATTGTACCAAGGACCACTGGCCAATGGTTATTAACAAAGAAAATCATCTAATATATAATGGAAGCAATGAAAAGTGAAGACACTCGTGCGTTTGAATTTCGGCCAGTTTTTAAATCCAGCCTTTGAACTAGAAGATTTACTGTGTACTCCATATAATGTTAAATCGCTGTGTAAATTATGGAACCATTTTTCTAGGGAATAGGCATTAGTTAAAAGTCTTGGTACCTTTAATGTTTTGTTGTGAAAAAAAGTTGAACGAAAACAAACTTTATTGCTTTCGAGTTCCATTGCGTCAAATTAAAGGATGTCTGTAAAGATGGTACCGAATATGATATTAAACTAAATGTTTGAACTGTGGATCAGATACAAATGATAATATAATGATATGCGTTTTCTATTTCTGCCGCACACTCTCACAAGGCAATATCAACAAGGTGATTTTCATGTAGACATTCTTGTAAATTGCTCAATTGGTGTCTGATTGAAGTATGATTAATAAAATATTTAAGAGTATTAGAAAGATAATAAGAAGGATTGTTATTAATGTCTGTGTCAATGCACTTTCTCCGTTTTAGGAAGTCACTTTCAATTTTGACATTTACATGCAGGGTATTCCAAATGATAATACAAGAAGCAAAGAACATAATTTAAGTCCTACTCTTAATTTAGATATGTTTTGCTGATTAGGTGAAGTATGTAATCTAGTTTTCCTACCAAATAGGAAATAACTGTTTTTAAAACACTTAATAAATCGTTATAAATAACGTTATGAAAAGTAAAGAGGATGTCGACTTCTTCTTCGTTCTTAGAGAGAAGACTATCATCATTCCTTACGTTCGTGGGCACTTCTGATTTGACCTCTAAGAATCCCACAAGACTTGAAGTATATTATATCTATTCTAAGTCTGCATTTGAAGATCAATCCCAAACTGCATCTGCATATTCTAATACACTCCTAATATATGATAAGAAATTTAGATTTATGATTTTCTACTCAGCTTGTATTTGAGAGATCTTAAACTATTTAGATACTTATTTGCATTTGTTAAATATTGTTTCTGTATGTATACTTCAAGCGCGTGTATTACAAAACATAAGGCCGAAATGTCAATGTCAGCAAATCCAAAGGAATCATTTGAAACTTCCGTTTGGGAAAGAGTGGGGTTTTACTTTTGCTGGAAAGGCATGACTCCAGTGTTTCCTGGATTACAGCTGAATAACCAAGCTTTGCACGACAGTTAAACTTTCGATCTCTGCATAGTGTATGTATTGGTAATATAGCATTCTTCCAGAAGCGTAAGAAGGAAATATTGTCAGCAAAGCGTCTGTCAAGTCTGACTAAATCGTCATCAATATCATTGATATATGCCAACAACAATAACGTTCTTGACACTGAAGCCTTTGACACCAGGAATGAAATATACTAAGTTGTTGGTTCTGCAGTAAAACAACATTTGTGTTCACTCGGAGAGATCATTATTGAACCAATCATTCTATTTCACAGCGTGTAATTTTATGAACAAAACATTTATGCCAGACAAGATCAAATGTTTTAGATACCTCCCTACATGGCACAAACATATCATCTCCATTATCGAATGCTTCATAAATAAAAGGATACACGTGTATCAGTTTGTAACACGACTGATATATTTCCTAGAAATCCCGATTGATATTCGAAAGTGATATCATTTTCATGCAAGCAATGGTGTATATGTAATTACTTGTATCATTTAGCTGTCTCTCTTGATTAATTATACAACCACAACTTTTGTCCAAAATATTGAAACGCTCTCATCAAGAGATACATTAAACATTACACATTGTTTTTTTATATTGACTGATGATGCGCCTTTGAAAAAGTTGTGACGTATTATAAGATTCAAAATCTTTATTTGAGCAATAGAATGTATAGCTTCAAATCACTCAGCATCCAAGATCAACCCTGTAATATCGCCAAATACATAAATTATTAATTAAGGAGTAATTTATACTGGTATGTCAATACGTGACCAACGAACATCTTATTATTGAGAATGTATTCGATCAGACGAAATAACCAGAGACGAAGCTAATAATATCAGAGTTACCAAGTAAAGCGAACAACAGAAGAAATTTGCAATGTTATGACAATTATTACCCCTTCTGAACCAATATTATTTCTAAGAGTCATCTGACACTTAGTTGCATTACAATTATGTTTAGATATACGAACACTGTTTCGCACCTGTTTCTAACATTAAAGATAATTATATACTTTTTCTTAAATTGCAATTTCGCACAATTAGCAAAATGACAAAATTTTAATATGTTATTGTCGTACGTTCGTTTATAACATATTTTAAAATCATTTAGAACTAAAATATCGGTGAGGTTTCCCAGATTAGAATGCATCAAATGCTCACATGTTCTACCAAGAATAATTACGTTTTCAAAATTACAATCTAGATGAGCCACTGCGAGTGTAATAACATCTGTTCTTTACATAGAGTTCAATACAAGGTATTTCAATACCTGCTATATGTTTGAATACTAAATGTTTAGTTACATAGACCATGCGTAGTTCTATTATGTTGGATTGGCTTTTAGTTCCCATCTAAAGTTATATGATCACCGTCAATAGAGCTCTCAGGATAAGTCTGAGTGAGAGCATTTATATCAACGTCATAAAAAGCTTGTTTCAGACAGATCTAATGACTTAGTGACCAAAGTAGAATGTGTCACGCACTCTTGCCGATAAAAATAAATTTGTAATGTTCGTATTTGATGCAACCGATAAGCCCAAACAAGACAAATCCTTATTTGTATGCTGCGTAAAGCAATTATACAACCCACATTGTTTTAAGACTAAAGATAATAGACAAAAGAATGCACAGGGTTTAGTCAAATTTCGTGGTAATTTGGATTTTTGAGAGAGAAAATTCGCTTGATGTTAGAAAATGAATGAAAGGAACATCAGACGGAATAAGGGGAAAGATTATAAGGATGGTTAATTATATGTTGTCTTGAAACACGTTCTTAATTTCGGAGCATGCATCTAATAAATGCAGTCAGAATGTCTGATACGTTTTTACCAAAGATATCTGCATTGTGCTTTTAAAAGCGTTTTAAAATGCTTAACACATAACTTTATTCATGTGTACAAAAATAAGCGCATTCTTGCTCTGATTTGTAGGAAAAGTGAAGATCATATTATATTAATTATATTAGTTAAAAAATAATTATCTTGAGGTAACAGAAAACAAAATCTGGTTTGGAATTAGTGTGACATGGATATCTCACGCAATTTCTGGATATTATGAAATAATTAGTGTCAGTTGTTGGAAACTGATTGCAAACCCCATTATTTGGCATGATTTACTTTGTTTGGCTCCTCATACATCCATATTCCTTTGGATGGTAATAAATATTTGGAGCAGTGAAAATTACTGCTGGACGCTACCACAACCGTTAACAAGATGACTTTAGTGGGATCTACCAAACAAAAGGTTAGTCAGCAAATTGTTCGAATTGTTATATGACACTGATATATTAAGTGATATTTGAGTGATGTTAATTGATTACCTACCAACAACCAGATATGACAAGATACAATAAATGCTGTCAGTTGCAATTTACAGGTGTTAAACTACTCATCTACTAAACTAGGTTGAATGTTGTCCAACCACTCTTTGCGCACATGTAACAAACCTGGTTAATACCCCAACCACCGCTTACATTACTGGTGACAATGGAAGGTATTCAGCATCAGGATGATATTGTAAATTGGAAAAGGTCACGTTAGCGGACTGAAAAATTAATCAGCTACATACCTTAACGGAGATCTACCCAGATATCATTGATAGTATCGGAATAAGAATGCAGCAGCGTCATAAACTGTGTTAAAATACACGTTATCACCATGAGATAAGAACTTAATTTCAAAGAAATATGATGCAAAATATTCTGTATTCCCCAAAGTTGTAATACGATTGTTGCAATGTTGTACCTAGTATCTCGAGAACAGAGGCCACTGTTTCTCATACCCGCCAAAATGAAGCAAATGTATAATACCTAATGCAATGGAAGTTATAAAATAGATATAACCTTTTTTGGATCGATAGTTCTGATGCCTTAACCTATCCTCACATAGTACTATCACTATTGTTCCTTCAACAGTTTCATAATTGCATGTCAAATGCTCTCCTTTATATTTAACATTCGAATAAACACTGATCATCAATCAAACTTTGAACTTTTCTAAATTCATAATGCTCTGGAATAAATTGATGTGTAACTCCATCCTCGGCTGTTTCGGTCTCATGTCCATGGAACACTTCTGTGACTATCTTGCTTCATGGTCGCTTACGGTATCAACAATATTATGCCCAACATTTTTTTTGATATTACAAATTTTATCAGTTGGACATATTTTGTTTGACAACACTTAGTTAATACACTACGTCATTTGTTTAAGCAGAATCTTTAATTAAAATGGGTTTTTTATTATCAGTGGCATTGTACAGTCGTCCCAGCGAGAGCAGTTTCAAAAAAAAATTCCTGTGGTTATCCCCCAGCAAGTAGCAGAATTTTGCAAAATTCCGCACGTAGAATGAAAGGATTTGTCCGAGTCTGTACTAGGACCCAATCGGATTCCGATGGTCCCGTTTAGAGTTCAGTTTGTTCAGACAGTGTGTGAGAACGTTCTTGTACTATTATACCACGATTCCCATACACGGTGGTGTGCAAAGGCAAGCTAACTATTTTGTTTATTAGTTTTAGCCAATCATTAAGTACAGCTATTTCATAATGTCTTTATAAATATTTAACAGGACAAATAACGTTTTTTCTGGAAAATATTAGATAGGTTTAATATGCCAGCTATATGATCTAAATCTTTCAGGATACTTTTTCCAGTTATTTCTTTTAAAACCATTAACGTTACCTTCAAAATATTTTCCTACTAGTTAAAATATATTTAAGTCAATTCTGATTTACCAACGGTCACAAAATCAAATAGCAGGTGATATGAGTTAACCAGTGCTGATGGTGTAACAAAATTCAGTGACAGGTGGACGGATTCACTTATTTTGAACAGTGGAGCCAAAGATTCGAACCCAATAAACATAAGTTTGTAACCCAAGGCTAGGTCAAATACAGACACAGGAAGAATGATTTTCATTGAAGATATGTTGCTGTTTGCATAATATATCCAAACCTCTGAGCTACCAGATGGAATAATGAGTAAGAAGAGGACACAACGCCGAGAAGGAGAAAATGTTTTTACGCACAGGTATCAAGTCCAAGATCATCGAATGAATGCTGATATCAGATGCTCAATTGTGGAACTCTCAGATTTTGGAATGAGTTGATGTTTTAACGACTTTACTGTGGGAGAAAGATCTCCAAGGAGGGGATAAGTGTTACCTGTGAGAGGGGGAAGCAGACACGATCAGGATAGTGAAGAAACAGCATAATAAAAAAGGATTGCGAAAAGGTGTATGTCCTTTGATGAGGAAGAACATAAATCAAGAAGATGTGACTCTTCAGTTATGATCTTAGACACTTAGTGCGACACATGAATATTATGGAAGCACTGTTGATAAAGATGCAATGCAATGCTCTATCAATCTACAAGTAAGTGGTTATAAAGGACTGCTGAAATGTTTGTGCAGAGGATCACTGCTTTACTGAGACACCAAGTGACTACATTATATCTTATACTTTCTAGGATAAATATAGGCAATGCTGTTGATGGTTATTGTGACTAATCGGTCAAAAGATGATAAATATAACTCGGGCAATCTGAATAAAAGTCGGGCCTCAATAAACAGAACAACCCATTTTAGTACCAATGGTGCAAACATCCCTGCATTCACTGGCAAAATCTCAAGGAAAGTGTGGGATTATTCATTTCGCTGAAACGGCAACGGACATAAGAACATACATTAGATGAATTACAACCGCATTTAAGTAGAGCAGCTACATGTTTTGTATTCAGACCAAAACGGTAATGAGTCTGAATCAGCTGTCGCAAGGCTTAATAAAAGCGGCACATAATATGCAGAATAATCTAATAGACATAATCAGATACTCAATAAACCTTCGAAAGAGTAACTGCAGAGCTGATATGCTTGTATGATAAAGCGCATAAAGAAAGATTTTTGAAGACAAGAAGAGAAGCTGTACTTAGGAGATTTCTGGTTATCCGTTTTGAAGTTGAATATATAAAGGAATTAACTGATGTCGATTAGGCTATGTACCATGTGGTGAATATCAAGCAAACACAAGAGCGTATAATTGGTGATGATCTCCGCTATGACTGTAAATTCAAGAACATGACTTGAAGGGCAGAGCTTAAAGAAACAGGGTCAGATCAGAATAAGGAAGCCTCAATAGATAAAGAGGAATTTGATAAACCAATGCAAAATAAAGAGAACTTAGGTGGAATTATGACAGGTTTATGACCAATAGAGAATAACATGTGGAAGTTCACTCATCACGAAAAGGGTCCGAGGAATGAGTCTGGTTATGCCTGTTCTGCATGTGATGGGAAGGGCCACTTTTCACGAGACTAAAACAGATCTTAGTAACTGTCTCTGAAAAGAAAACATCTAGAGTCCGAATATCAAGGTAGACATGCAGTCTTTCCAAATAATAAGGAATCCCATACTTTAAACTAGGAATGGCTGGTATGGAGGGACAAAGAGCAGCCTTCAATTAAATCACACAATATAAAAAAATGTTATACACAGCAAACTTCCAAGATATGAGGGCATTTGTTTTTATGTAAACGAGGCTGCTAAGACTGATTTTTACAGAGTACATAAGAGTAACAAAAACATTTATATCACGATAGTGTTACTAGTGTATGTTCTTTAAATAAGTAATGGAAAAGAGTGAAGACAACAAGCTTTGTAAAATTTAACAAACAATTTATTTCCCTAGAATAAAAGTGAAAAATGAGAAATAAAAAGAGCTTTCGGTTTTGCGAATTAAATCCCAAAATAATCCACGAATTAAAGACATAAGTCCCAGTAATAGAAAGTCCTCAATTAAACTCAGTTCAAGACCCGAATAGATTTAAAATTGAGGGCGATGACGTGCCTGTTATGGCCTGCGTCGTACTGATGAGTCAACAGTCTCTTGTTGAATCACAGAAATATTATTCCAGGTTTGAATTCAGCATAACTTCCAGTGAATGTCTTTATCCAAGCATTTGTCAGAGCACTTTTTTATTTCCAGAGGGAAACAAAAATCACTAGAAATCAATATTTTGAAGAAAGTAAACTTCAGCCCAAACTGATCACAACATAATACAATTTAAAGCGCTAGATTGTAAAGCACAACCGGTACAGTTCTGACAAGATAATATAGTTTTCTGTTCGACCTCAGCTCACAAAGTAGCATTTTCTAGAAACAGCCATTACCTAATGGAAAATAACTTTCTAGCATTATTTAGTGAACCTTGTTTATTTAAAACATCATACCCTATAAAATTCATTTTGGAATCCCAAACCCCTGACCCAAATCAACATGTTACCTGCATAATAGTTTGGTCAAAGAACTCATACCCTTAGAGAACAGTGAAGTCAACCAGATCAAACAGAACTGAACTCAATTTTTGACAAGGTCAAGTCCAGTAAACAATGTTACATTACAGTAACATTTAATGGAATAAACAAAATTAAGTCTAAGAGACAAACAATTAAATTAAATATACATAACAATAGAACTTACAACAAGATATCTGAAGAGATACGTCTATAGTTGCTCAAGTCTGCAAGTCAGGCAGAAGCAAGTTGCACACCACTAATTTGGGAAAGCTGTTCTCCATATTGAGCTATGCCCTCCGAAGCTTGCCAGAAAAGTTATTGTTAAGGAAACAGGCGATGAGGGCGTCGTGGAGTAGATGTACTACAAAATAAATAAGATGGTTCAAGAAACCACTGTGTAAGGGGACACACCATTACATCATACCAGAATACAGCAAAACACTGAATTATGTGAAAGTAAAGAAGACGATGATCAAGGTATCTACACAGAAAGTATTATGGACCATTGTGAAATCTTCTCAAAGAAACATTCATTAATCATGACTCCCAGTCTGGATGATATACGTGTACGTCCGAAACAAAATATTCGAGTGTTAAATCCAATTTACTAGGATGGGATGGTGGGCCAGGCACAAAATCATGCTGGAGTACACACCATATTCATACTATTGAAGATGTATAAGAAGCTAGCAAATTCAATTTTGTTGGACGAATTAAACCTCAATCCATTCGAAAAATATTGGATAAAGTGATAAGGGAAAAAGTGGAAAATGCAACCAAGATTAATGAAATATACGAACAGGCATTCGAGTTTGAGAGCCATGAGCTAACAGAGCACTAAAAGGGGTTGAATCCCGTTACAATGAAAACATTAAACATTGGTTACGCTAAAGCGATAGCAGAATTGGAGAGTAAATTTCGAGGTATATTTTGAGTTGAACGAATCTATTAAAGCATCCAATACATACTGGCAATGCCAGAAATGTTAAACAACCACGAAGTATTGTCGAGGAAGAGACGAAAGTTATACAAGACCTGGATGGAAAAAGTGTGATAAAATATTGACATCACTCTAGGTTTCAATCATTATGTTGGTTAGAACAAAATGGTAAGGCAAGACCATATGTGCATCACAGAAAACAGAATACGCTGACCTACACGACGCTTTCCCTCTGCATAGAATTAAATGTTGTCTTGATACAGTTATCATCCCCTGATTTAACATCAGTCTACCGTACGATTCCAATGAAACTTGAAGATCAGTAAGTGACTGCATTTCACACAAAGTCGGGATGTTTTGAATACAATGCAATGCCAGTTCGATGGTACTTTTCAACATCTTGTCCACTTTGTGCTGCATGACTTGCAATAGCAGACTTGCTTAATATATATTGATGATATCGTTGTGTTTAATGACGATATGGTGAATTCAAAAGAAGTCATAGTTAGGATATAAATTATTGGTTGATAATGCAACATGCTGTCACCCGTTGCAACCAGACGTTGGCTGTCTGGGTTATATTGTTCTTGAAGAAGAAGTGATGCATTGCCCAAGAAAAATAATTAATATATTAGAGTAGCTAATGCCAACAAGTGTCACACAGGTACATTAGATTTTAGGCATACAAAATCACTAACTCATGCATGTGAAGGGTTTTCCTTAAATGACGGAGCTAGCGGTGGACCTTATATAGAAAGAAAAACCTTGTAAGTGGCATCTCTGTCCTGCAGCATACGAAAGTTTCGAACGTCACTAACTAGTCCAGATAGAATGGCCTATCCACAACCTGTAGGTGATTTTGTATT